>JAHWFP010041106.1:851-15787 GCA_023313725.1 Lithobius niger
CCCCCCCCCCAAAAAAAAACTTCAAACTGAAGTCAGTCGCCTGAGGGTGAGCAGGTTTATCTTCCCCACTGCCAGAGTAAGGAAAAGTAGGATGGGGAGGGGAAGGCAGGGTTGGAAATACACTGCAAGAAGAACCCCTTCTTTGCATGAGGAGCAAATGCTTTACAGGAAAAGTATAATGGGGTTGCGAACTTATTTTGAGACACCGCACAGTGGCAAGGAAGATAACTACATCCACGCGTCTGCTATTTTGTGCATTGCTGCAGTCGATCAGTCTGGTAGTTCGGATATTTAAAGCTACAGAGCATGAATAAGTGAATGATTTCAGTCACACAAGTTATTAGAGAAATGTCAAGATACTTACAATAATAATAATAATAATAATCATTTTGTTGCCGGAGCAACAGGTCTGGCAAGGATCACGGGGATCGCTGACTGCCAGCCTTAATAGGGGCTGCATTTAAGACGTGTGTAAATAAAAACTAATAATAAAAAAAAACCTTGGTAGGTAGGGAATGCGAAGATGGAAAGTAAAAACTAATACAAAATAAAATTCAAAAGCTTGCGTATAGGTAAAAATTAATTTTTAAAAATTGCATGACCAATGGAAAGGTGGGATCAAATTAGGAAGGGTGGGTTAGGATCTCAACTGCCTTACCACCAAGGTTAGACCTGCCAGGGACACAAAGGTCCCCGATGGTATCGCCAGTCGAATGGAAAAGAAGAAGGGTGGATGGCCATTTGTCAAAAAACAAAATAATGAATAAAAAACGTAAAAAATATAAAAAGGGTTTAAAAGTCTTAACGTAAGTAGATCTTCACGTAAAAAAAATAAATAAAAATTTTGTTGCGAAGCAAGGACAAGGATTGATCACTAATAATCCGCCTAAAAAAAAGCAAATGATACCAGAACAGAAAAGAGCACGGCCAATAAATAAGGCCGATTGTCAATATAAAAATGCGTAAATTAGATGTTATGAAAATTTCTTTTGAGAAAACTTGATAAATCCACTTTATGAAGCGATCTTCTGAAGGAGTTTACACCTTGCAAATTAATTAGATCATTTGGAAGCGCGTTCCAAGCACGAACTACCCTCACTGCAAAGAAATTTGATCGACAGGCCAGTCTCGATCTGGGCACAACAAGCTTGAGATTGTGTCCCCTGGTCCAAGTAATCTCGCTCAGATCACACTTACCTTACCAATAAACTTACCAATAAACAAATTTTTTAAAGAGTAAAGTGCAGGTCTAACTAAACAAAAAATGGCTTTGCCATTTAAAAAAAAAGCATTATAGCTCGTATCCCCATGCTCACTGCTGTGAAGGTACACGATTAAAAACGGATTCGAGTTCACTCGAACGCAACAAATTATAATTTGAAATCTAATTCCAGGGAACAAGGACTGTTTTTACTTAATGGTTATGTCAGAAAATGAACGCAGTTTGTATTTGAAATGTTTAATGTATGTGTGGGTATGTGTGTGTGTGTGTGTGGATATGTATGTTTGTGTGCACATGATTTGTGCATTATGCAGTTTTTTTTTAATATTGTGTTTATTTGTGTGTGTCTGAACTATACACCGGATTTGTTTGTTTGATTAGTGATATACACCTTTGGGCATACAAAATTATCGTTTTCGTTATACTGGGGCTTTAAACAATGCCATTCAACAATGCCACTATTTGGCATCAACAATGCAGATTCCTTTCTCCTTCAGTGACGTATGTGCTTATTTACAACAATGAAAAAGTTTGCATTGTTGTCGGGCTACTTGAACCTCGATACAGTGCGATCATTTTTTATGCCCGAAGGTGTACATGTATTTACGTGTGCATGGAGGCTGGCGTGTTAAAATCGTTGTTCCCTGGAATTAAGAGTTCCAATTATAGTTCGTTGCGTTCGAGTGAACTCTAATCGGTTTTGATTCGTGTATCTTCACAGCTGTGAGTATGGGGATACGAGGTCTAATGCTTTTTTTCTAAACAGCAAAGCCGTTTTTTGTTCTATTAATTTGTTTGCTTTTTTCGCTTCCGTTTTATTGTACTTGGTACGATCTGGTCACTCATGTGTTCGGTATGTCCACTGTCCACCCAATTTTGTTTGCGAAAAAACGGAATATTAGAAATGCGTATTTATGTTCAGGTTCCATCCAAGTTTTGTCCCATGTTTATTATTTGATGGTGACACATTAGCGTATGTCTAGATTTAGCGTGTGTGATCTCGATGGGATTCTGGATTGTTGCAGAAACAAATTGACTGGCTTCCCGAAGCCTTCATTGAAAAAGTAAGTAAGTCACATCGTTCACCCTATTTTAAGACCTCGGCCAAAAAATTGAAGCCTTCGCACCCTATAGTTTGAAACTTGAAGATTTAAGCAAAGATCAAGACATTTCATTTTGGTTCTCCATAGCGAGTCAACCTTTATTTCTGACTGCCAATGTTAAGTGGAACAAGATGCATCGACAATGTTACTTTTCCCACGCCCAAGCATCGTAACACGTTGTTCGAGTGAACCCTAATTCGGTATTGTGCACCTAGCCTATTGCTGCCCCGTTGTTACAAATGTTGCAGCATTGCATTGTTGTGCTCTCTATGATTGTGTCCGGAGTGATTGTGACGTTTTAGTGTGATTTGAAGAGTCCGGATCGATGTATTTGTTGTTGTATTAGGACAATAAAAACACATACCCACACACACACACACACACACACACGCACACGCTTTGCATTTTGGGGCCGCTCCGCCTCCTTCTGTCCACATTTTTTCTCGTGCATCACGAATTCTAATAAGCACTGCCTGCCGGCCGTGCTAATGAACCACGAAAACCAAGAGCATTTCCAAATAATAGCAAGGGTGTGAATCTACAGCGGTATTGTTGACGAATGCACAAGGTTTTCGGCGTTTACTCCGATTTAAACCCTTTGAGCCTGTGACAATGGCCGGCACGCGCACAACAAAGAACGAACAGTCTGACTTGTATTGCTACAGAGCATGCGCTCAATCTCTCACCTATACTAACACAGCCACCTACAGTAAAGGCCGGTTCAGATCAAGACAAATTAGGCGCGTAAAATCAACCATTGACATAGAAGGAAGCACAAGTTTGCTAGGTGCTGCCATCCCTACACCAAGCGGCGAAATTTCAAACTAACCGACCAGGGTTCCATACTGTCAACAGATGACGCCACTTGGCAAACTTGCCGCGTCGTTATTTGATTCGTTGTTTTGCGGAGCATTGTGGGAGCCAAAGATGATACGGCCTTTACTGTAGGTGGCTGTGATACTAACCATCTACTTACGCTACTTAACACTAAGCCGGAGTAGCACACCACCCAAGATGTCATTTTTGACAGTATTGTTATTCCTTGTTTAGTGAAGGGAAGTTCGTCACTGGTTTTTCGTTGCTTGAAAGGTGATGGGGTTCTTCGGAATTAAGCAAAAATACTTTGTACACAAAATATTTTCAACTAGCTGTACCCCCGGCGTAACATACACCGGTCTAGCCGGTTCCCACGTATCTAAGTGAAATACTTTACTGGATAGCACGAAATGAAAATACCTTCGAGGCCCCCAATCTGTCTCCTCCCCGCCTCCCCCGGCCCCCTCTCCGCACATTCTCCCGATGCATGGTTCGAGTCCCCCCATGCGCCTACTCACTGGTAGCCCTTTCCCCTCTCCACTGGGCTCCCCCCCTCCGAATTCCTCCATTGTGTGGTGTGAATATCCCCACCCCCATCGCCGCTCTCCCTCCATGTGAATGCCTGTTGTTTGGTTTTCGTAGGGAAGTAAATGTCTTTTTGCAATGGAGGACGCTGCTGTTATGTTGCTGCATTGACTGTTTGTCCGTTCTGACACAAATTACGATAAACCCAGCAGACATTGATTGTTTCTCAACAATTTTTTAAAGCTCTTCCTGATCGTTACAGGGCACAAACATTGTAACGCACACACAAACGTTTGTTACTGATTGTTATGCACACACACCTGATGATTTTGCTCAGTGCCACCCAAGCGTGGTTGGATGGTTGTTGTCTGAAGGGGCTATTCGTCATTTTCGTTGATTAAACGGAGATGGGGTGCTTCGGAATCGGCTGACAATCCATGAATACGAGCAAAGAATCCAGTTTTGGCTGACTGGGATGTTGAGTAGCATATTGCTTGTGTGATGCCTTTGAAGTCTTGGAACAATGATGCGGCCTAGGACGATATATGGTAAACTGCGTTTACCGGACTAGCAGATTCACGGCTTAAGGCGCAGCCAGCATCGATACCTCCGCTTTGAGATTATGGGATGGCAGCCGCCATAATCATTGGCATGGGGTACACAATGTTCGAGAAGCACTAGTCCGCCGAGTAGGGAAAAACACTCATGGCGACAGTTACACTGTGATAATCTTTGCAAATTTATCCTAGCACAGGAAAAAAGTTTGCACTAATTTTCTAATAGCTGTTTGATTTTGGAAATTGATTTTTGCATCATTTTTAAGATATACAGTGTTTTCACATTTTTGGTAACCTGCTCAATACATATTTACCTGAATCGCACAATTACGACAGAAATGATGAATTATGAGATGTGTATTCTAGAACGATATATGTAAACCGCAATATGGTAATCCTACAATATATTTATTTATTTATTTTAATTACAAAATTATTGTAACCCCTTACAAAGAGCATGACAGCAATTTCAAATTAAAACAATAATTTCACGAATCTCATTCAGGCGAGAGCAAAGACGAGACAGGCGTGAAAGGGGTACTTTAAGAAGCGCCGCCATATTCTTCTTGTCTGAATGAGATATGCAAAATTGTTGTTTTGATCTGAAATTCCTGTTATGCTTTTTATAGGGGGTTACAATAATTTTTTTAATAAAATAAATAAATAAATATATTGTAGGATTGGCCTTTGACGAATTTCATCAGATCTCATTCAGACGAGAACCGGAAGTTGGCTTGCGCCATGTTGCGTTGTAGACGTCGGTCAAGCGTTGGATGGAAGGCAGATTGCGAAGGTTTGTAATGCATTGTTTCTAGTACAGTTGTCACCCCCTGATGCGACACGACAATAGAGTGCAGAGCCGGATGGACTCGATTAGTGTTTAAAAAAACGTGTATTCAGTGTGTGACGATTTTGGTTTAGGCTTAATTCAAATTGAAAAGCTTCACATTCAATAAATAAATTAAAAATAATGAAAACCATAACAGACGCTAGTGTTTGCATGGCTAGCATTAAGTTTCCCTGTCCGGGGCCAAAGTCGAAAACCCAAAAGTTCGCTATGTACTATGTTTTATGACTGATTCCAAATGGAAAAATCCTCCTGAATATGAATATGGTGGGTGTAGTCAGGTGTTGGGCAATTTCAGATGTTTCACATTTTTCAAAATGGCCACCAATAAAAGGGTTCCATTGGTATTTCACGTTGACATACGCGACAGATGTTTAACACCTCCATCCGGATGTTGTGGTCCTTATTGATGGACTTATACATATACTACTTATACATACTCAAATTCAATAACAATTCTGATTTACAGGGGGAACAAGCGAAGGATGACTCAAATTATGGAGCACGTTGCCTTAACAAATTTCGCAATGCTGCTGAGCCGAACTAAATCCTCTGCACGCCCAGTGACTGCAAGTAGGTCATCTACTGTGTACTGTTCTTAATCCAGAGCGATATTATTCGCCGTTCACTCTGCCATAAGAGACAGTGTAGCAACAGATGCGAGACAGTGCTCTCCTCACCACACAAACAGGCTGAAGTCAGGCTCCAGCCCACTCTTTTCCTATGTGACTGCAGCAAACAATGTCCAGTCCTCAGCCGCGAGACTAGCCTGGCTTTCCAGTAGGGCAGAGCATTGAGAGGTGACTCATAGGCGCTGGTCTGACAGATTCGAAACAGTGCCCTACCTGTCTGCGCATTTGCCCACTCCAAATTCCGGCGCTTCAACGTCCAGGATCGGAGCCTTTTTTTTGCTATCGCCATGGAAGGCGTAAGAGTTATGATCTTATCACTCAGCATGCATGCTTGCTTTGCCATCTCATCTGCTTCCTCATTGCCTTCGATACCAGTATGCCCTTTCACCCACTCAATTGCTGGAAAACCAGATTGTGACGCAGTCCATAGCTTCCGGCAGATACTGTACTGCAATGGATCCGATACAGACAGAGATGCTATCGCTCCTCCCAGCGCCATAACTGATGCTCTCGAACTGTAAGGATCCTGAAGTCTAGAAGCTCATAGTCGGTCGCAATATCAACAGCTATCGATATTACTGCCATCTCACAAACATAGCTCGATGAGACATCAGCAAAGCTTCTCTGGAGCCGCAGTTTCAAGTCTGGTATCCACACTCCAATTCCTCCAGTCATCATTTCCGCGCGAAAAGATGCATCACAAAAAATACGGCACGCTTGTACACTCTTCCTAGTGAACATTATATCTAATTCAGGGCACCATACCCACGGGCAATGAGGATGCACAGACGTGACACTCAGAAGAGGATGAAGAAAAGGGTCACGAAGAAGATTCATCCCTCGGCCTGCAACACCAAGCTTCTCACACTCGTCTACATTCAGAGAAATGTAATCATATAGAATCTTCGAGAGAGGGTCCCGTGCACCTCTACAGATATTCCGTAGGCACAGCATCACTAACCCATCATCAGCCCTAAGATGCACTGGTGGATCGCAGGCCTCCACCCAGAGACTCTGAACTGGAGTTGTAACGAGACAACCTGTCACCGTTCGTAGACCCTCATTGATGACAACTTGTAAACTGTTCAGTTGCCGTTTTGCTCCTGCAAGGAAAGGGAGGTGGAAATCTAAGGTTGCTCTAACATGTGCACGATAAGCCGCTAACAGGTGTTTCCTTGGAATGTCATGGTAGTGTGTCAGTGCTTGCAAGACTGGAAGGCGGAGCTCCAACCTCTCTCTCAGAACTCTCGTATGCTCTGTCCACCGTAGACCACTATCCAACCAAACACCTAGATACCTCACGCAGTTCGTTGGGTGGATTAAAATCCCTCCTACCTCAATCTGCAGCGAGGCACAACATACGTTTCTGATGCGAGAGAACAAAACCATTTCAGTTTTCGCTGGTGACAACGAAAGACCTCGTTTCGCCAAGGCTTGCTCAATGCGCTCTACAGCACCCTGGGCAAGCCATGCTAGTACGTCAGTGTCACTTCCAACAAACCACACTGCCACATCATCGGCGTAACACACAATGTTCATATGATACCGCATCTCTTCCAAAACTTCATTTATGGCAATTGCAAAAAGCACTGGACTGAGACAGCTGCCTTGCGGCAGCCTTCGGTCAGTGCTTGCTTGTGAAGACCAGTGACCATTAACTTTTGTTGCAAACACTCTCTTTGCAAGGAGAGCTAGCACAGCACCAGACAACTTACTCCCAACACCCATGCTAGTTAAGGATGCTTCCACCCAAGCCATGCTTGGCGCCAATGACCAAGCTGTCGACGCGCCATTAAGCCTCATCTCCCCCCCCCCCCCATGCTTACAGTGTCATACGCTGCTCGTATGTCCAAAAATACAGCTACAACCACGAGACCATGTGCCCAAGCCTCCCTAATACTGGTCAGGAGATATAGGATTGCGTCCTGCGCGCTCCTCCCTGACCTGTAACCTAATTGGATGCTTGACAGACAGTTGTAATATTCCATGTTCCAATTTAGACGGTAGACTAGCATGCGCTCATATACCTTGAGTGCACAGGAAAGCAGCGCAATTGGTCTGAAATTCCTTAGATCCGAGCGTTTGCTGCCTCGTTTGTGAACTGGTATTAGAACAGTAAATAGCCATGATCGAGGCAGCGGAGCACCATCATAAAGCTCTTGCAAATACAGAAGGAAGTTCGAAGTGTCCTGATTTGACAAAGAGCCTAGGTTAGCGTACGAAACATCGTCTATACTCGTAGCACTCGTTGGCTTACATTTGACTAACGCCCTGCGAAACTCAGAAATATGAAAAGGTCTATCAGATTCAGTCCCTTGTAACGGTAAGAACGTGACAGTTGGCGGTTCCTCACCACTCGGTAACGAGTATACGCTGGCAAGTCTCGCATTAAATGCATTAGCCAATGATTCACCAGTTAACACCGTGCTACTCGGATCTTCCGACGGTAGCAGCTCATAAGCCCATACTACAGTGCCTTTAGCGTCTTGTGGTCGAAGTGCACGCCATGCCTGCATTATTGTGCCGGTGGAGGCAACCGCAGCACAAATCCTTATGCCGTACTGGGCCTTTTCCTTACGCAATATGTATGCTGACTCTTGTGCCGTACCCTTGTAAATGTGCCACGTTTCGTCATTCGGGCAGCGCTTCCATCGGCGATATGCAAGGCGCCTATCTTTGACTGCCTTAGTGCACACAGCACTCCACCAAATTGGTTCAGCACGCCCTGTCCGACAGTGCAACTTCTGATTCTTGACAGGAACCAACTTGTTGCACCAGTCGCTGAAATTTCCATTGTCTACATTCGGTCTCTTGTTCTTAGGAAGCCCAGATAACGTAAAATGCCCAATAGCAACTGGAAGGAGAGCAATCGGAAAATGATCGCTTCCTCGAAGATCGTCCGAGACAATAAAGGTGAAGGCGTCAGCAATCTCCGGCAAGCAAAGAAAGAGATCAATCGCCGACTCCTGCTGCCTTCCAGCTTGCATGCGTACAAATGTTGGCATTTTATTGTGAACCACTGCTAGACCTAAAGTAGTAATAACCTGCACGAGCCGACGACCCCTTGCATCACAATGTGTAGAACCCCACGCAAAGTGACGAGCATTGAAATCGCCAGCAATTATGCAAGGTGGCTGAAACTGACTCAACCATGTCTGCCAAGTCCTACCAAGAACTCGTTGTGAGGCATGTAAGAAGACCACAGTCACCCACCTGTTGCTCATCCACACTTTGATAGCGCATGCGTCTATTTCACGCACACGCTTAAAAACTATGCTTAGGTACGGTACTTTCCATTTGATAAAAATTCTAACTTTAGAATTCGAGTGTGATGCAATACAATCTACTTTCGGGATGCCTGGTATGGTATTGCTAGTATACGCTTCCTGCACTCCTAAAATGTCAACATGCCCTAAAAGATTTTCTATTTCGTGTATCTCACCATTCAGGCCTCTTGCATTCCTTGACCCTAGCGCAAAAGTGCAAACGAATTTAAGTTAGGTTAAATTACACTAGACCTTGTTTGTACAAAATTTGCCTACAATACATTTATTCACATTGACTCATCCTTCCTTATTCCCACCCGCAGAGCAGCAGACTCTGATGTCACAATAGCTGCGGATTGACTCATTGCATCTTCAAATAATTCTTGCTGCAACTGCAAACCTTGCACTTCACTCTCACATGCACTTGTACTTGAACCTAAACTCATCCTTAGAGAATCGAGGCTTTGATTCGGACTAAGGTACAGCTCTTGGACTGGTAACACTGATGATGATTCGTGCTGCAACACAGCTGACTCTACACGTGACGTGTTTTGGGGCTCATTCAGCATCACCTCTCCTGTCACATCTTTGGACATCTGTGACATTTCTTGCTCACTATCTTGCAACTCTTTTTGCGTGCAGCACATTTGCTGCTCATGTAGCAATGTATCGTGTGAAGCATGCTGCTTACTGCATGGCGCAGAACGCAACACTTGTGGCAAGACACCTTGACAAATTGCTTCGTCACTCACAACTTTTCTCGATGGCTCTTGCCTCACACATTCTTCTTCTACTGGTTGCTTCTTCTTTCGTCTATTTGCACGCTTCCTCTTGCTTGGTGGCGCCACTAACTGCATTCCCTCTGATTCACTACTAGTGCCTTCAATGACTTCGCCCTGTACATGTTGTTGTTGCGTTCGTACCGATTGTACTTGATGTAGACGGAGCTGCTTGCACTGAACTATTTGGATGCTCTTCTACTAGATGCACTATTGGGGTCGTTGAAGCTGGTTCAGCAAGTACACCTCACTGCTGTTGCTTTGCTACACCATTTGACTCAGCACTACAGACTGGAACAACATTACTCATTACGCTGTTCTTTTGCGCTTCAGCAATCGATTGGGTACGCAAATGAGGACATAGGTCACGCGGGTCACGGTAGGACCCGCACACGCCGCACTCCACACTCGCGCATGCGCGGCTGAAGTGCCCACGAATTCCGCAACGCAGGCAACGTGGCGCGCGGTCTGCCACCACGACCAACGCAGGAATTCCTCGCACATACAAAATTTCAGGAACATCGTCCATCGTGACAGTTTCACGAAGCTTAATTTTCACGAGGCGCACACCTAAATCACACACATATCGCCCTCCTGCCGTCAATTTTTCAAACGAGTGAGACATTAAGTCTCCAAAACGTCTAACTGCTGCACTGACATCTTGAGCAGTAACTTCGTATGGGAACCAGTGCAGCTTGGCTTCTATTAAATCCTCATGAAAGTCACAGATATCAACTTGGAAACCATTTATTTTCACTGTAGCCTGGAGTAGCTTGCGTTTTGCTGCTGCATTTTTCAGAACAACTTGGAAGACGTGGCCAACCCTAAGGTTGCAAACAGCTTCTACCAGACCAACTACCGCCGCCGCAGCTGAATGGATCTGTATCGATAAGTACGGACGTCCATCCCCATGACACATAAACACAACCGATCGCACCATTTTTACGTTATTAAGACTGCCTTTGTATAGGCGTTTTAAGTTCATCACTTGACGTGAGTGCTGCCTCGGTCTTGCTTGCTGATCTTCTTCATTACGTTCATTCCACTCACTACGAAAAATTTCACGTACATAAGTCAAAGTATCTTGCTCATCTTGATTTACCGAGTTTGACACAACACGGCTGTAAGAACTTTTAGCTTTGTCCTTTTCAACTCCTTTTTCACATCCCTTGTTTGCATTTACACCACTGCTATTGCCATTATCACCATTGTCCTTATTGTTACAATTCACTTCATTGTTGTTGCTACCCTTCTCTTCTCCGCTATTTTCAACATTCTCCATGTCAATATCTCGGTATCCTCTTCTAGTGCAAATTGACGCAAATCCTCAATCGATATTCCTCTCCGTTTGGCTTCTACACAGATTGCATTAAAAATTCCTCTCGTCACTTGTCCTGACTGAATGTCCTTTTCAGTAATTATTCGATTGTCTCTGCATTCACTTAACAACTCGTAAACGTCGGCCGCCATTGCGTCATTGCGGAGTTACGGAGCCCTGAACGATCCGATTTATTGTTATACATTGTTTTAAACATTGTTTTTATGCAACAATGCCAATCACCAAACGCCAGACGGAAAGCGTAAGCAAATGCTAACAATGCCGGTGAACCAACAATTTACCCACACGTGAAGAGGAAGCATTATCCTTATTACGGATCGATTTATCGAGACACACGCTAGTGTGTCGCGCCAAGTTAGGCAACACTTTCACCGAACTTTTTTCAAAGTTTTTTTTTTTTAAAGTGAAACTAGGGACCACCTGACTGGAGTGCCACCGGCCCCGTCTAACGTAGCCACGCCACTGGAGGCCACCTTCATCAGATTGGGTGAGAGCTATCCACCGATAAAAGTTTCTAGACTCATGGGAGATTTCCAATGGGACCCGCACTGTTAAAAGACGTTTGTTATTAAAGAAGTAATTTATGAACACCTTGTGTTCCTGGCTGAGCCTGTGAAGCATGCCCATTTACGTGTGTGTTTTTCTGCTGTAATTTCATTACAAGGGAGCTTTGATGCATGAAATTCAAAAGTTTGATGATAAAAATGCCTCTCTCAAATATTTTCGAACTTTTCGTTGGATGGCTAAACCGATTTTTAGTAACGGGGACAAGGGAACCCGATTTATACGGCTAGTGGCCCCGAGCACTACATGAACCACACGAAGTCATTTGTAAATAAGCAAGTAATTTATGGACACCACTATACAGTGTATTTCTATGAATGAACTCTGGCCAAAAATTACGTATGAATATGTAATTTCCACGCAAAATGCGTATGTACATTGTCCATACATATATATGTACGTATACATACGCATGTACTTTATACATACACTTAAAGTACACAAAACGTTTTTATAATTGGCGTGTTGTTTAAGGAACACAGTTGACGAAAATTTACTGTATCGATGTAATGCTAATGAAGACTTAGTAAATAATTTTTTTTAACTCTGATGATGACATCGCATGTTGGATAAACTGATGTTGAAATATAAGTACTTGTGTTCATGTCTTCATGCGTCCGACTTTTATTTAATGCTTTTATTTAACTCATGGCTACGCTTCCCAACGAAACCGTCTTGCTGATTCTATTGCATCTATACAATAATTACTTTGCTTCAAATAACGTAAATTTCTAAGAAATTAAAACAAAATCATTAAATCAGGTTGGTCACAAGAAAATATCTGCTTTCTTAAGTTTGAAGTGAACTTAGGGAAGCCGTCTTTAACAAAACCGTTTTAGTCTTCTGTACAGCCGTACCGGCTGAGAAGACTATTGCAACGACTTTGTCCGTCCGTCGCTTTTTTCAACTTCGCATCGGTACCAGATATTGACGACCATTGATTACAACGTTAGATTCAGTGTGAAAAGTTAGTTAAATAATATGGCAAATTAAAACATCGTTACTTCCTTATAGCTAATAGAATTGTTCGACGTAACTAAATTAAATAATAATATTTAATCGTCGATTTAAAATCCTTAAGATAACACGCAACAAAAACAAATGAATTTAAACTTCGTTTAAAATAGTCTCGTCGCATTGTCGCGTGAATGAATGGGCTTACCGTCGAACCAAATTCTCAAGTAGGCCTATCTGTTACTCACAAAATTAAAACTGGATTAAAAAAAATTAGGCCTAATAAATGAAAATTGGGCCTGAAATCATGTTACCATGGCAACGCTATGTTGCTACGAGTCGCTGTTGGTTTCATGAACAGTGCCTCTAGTCACTTCCGTACTACCACTGATCTATATACGCTAGGTTGCGCATTACGTTGTAACACTGTAACTGTGTGGCCAAAGGCACAAGTGTTGCAAAAATTAATATGCTTACTATACGCACCAAATCTCCGTTAGCTGCTACTTACGAATTAAAACTGCAGGTTAAAATTAGGCCTAAAAGCTGACAGTTGCGCCAAAATATAAATAGGCCTAAAAGCTAACACATTTTTAACCGGCAATTGTGATGGTTACTGCTTTTGGATTAGTATAACAGAGATAGCTGTTGCAGTTCGTGATAGAGGTGTGCGCCTCGACATTGGAAGTGGAGGAACTGTACAGAAGACGGGTGCGACTGGGCAGTCGCTGTAGCCGCTTGTTTTAACTCATGTAAATGAAACAATGAAATAAAAAAATGAGTTCGAGTGAGATGTTGAAAAAGTGTTAATTATTACCTTGCAGTTTATTTCCTTTGTACTCTGTCCAACGAGAAGGGATTAGTTTCAGTGGTCGCTTCTTCACGAATTTGCATCTAATTCCGCCCCATTTCTCTCCTGTTATTTCTCACATTTCTCTAAAATACGAGCTTTCAGTTTCACTGATTCAACGTTTCGCATGGCGTCCAACGCCCAACGTGATAGATACTAGGGATAACTGCGGCATGAGGAATTAAAACAAAGAAATGGGATGAAACCAAAATGGAGGAGTATTTTTCCGCAAACACAAATTATTGACATCATTTCCTGCGAGTAGTAGTCTAACGTCGTATAAAAAAGAATTAGAGTAGGAAAATACATCATTCTGACATTCAGGTGAAGAAGGGAACACACCTGAAAGGAGATCGATCGACAGAGACAGTCGCCATGAGAACAACAGTAAGTACCACAACCGACGTATTGCAAAATTTAGGGCGCGATTATTTATACTACTATCCTTTACAGTATACTCTTCACTGGGGTAATACTAAATTCTCTGGTTGCTTCTCGCATTTAACGGAACATGTGTGTTTCCAGTTGTCTACACCTAGTAACCATGGCAACGATGTGGACGGAGATGCTCTCCTCGTGCCTCGCAACACGAAGTATGATGACCGCGGCATGACGTATCGATTTATGACAACTGATTTTTAAATGAGAGCGCGATCGATGGCTTGCTTTCTAGGTATTTATGCAGAAACATCATTTTGCAGCTAGCAACTAATTTCAGCTAACTTAACACTCCTTTTGCCGTTCCGGTTCGGAAAATCACAACGAGAATGTGCTCAAACGCTGATTTATTTTTTTAAAGAATTATTAAAACATGTTAAAACGCTACTCACAGCCTCGCTGACAACGCAGCCATTCTGTTAGAAGAGAGCGCAACAAGAAAACCTGATTTTGACAAGAACATTAGTAAACGGAAATTATCGCTGGAGGGACAAGTTTTTGGTTGGAGTTTTATTTCTATACCAACATTTCTTTATAGTATGAAACATCCGCCGCAGGGACACGCTTCGCGTGTACTATTATATACATCGAGAATTTGTGTAATCAGAAACAGTATGACGCAAGCATTTGTGAAACGAGGAAGAAATTATGCTACTTCCTTGTTTCGCAAATACTTGCGTCATAATTTTTATGATTAGGCTACACCAATTTTCGATGTATGTATTTTAGTGCGTGCAAAGCGCGCCCCCTGTGCACTGCGATTCCGGCCACAATATCGATATATTCCGTCTGCTCCTGGAAAAGAGATAATTTCCGTTTGCTAATGTTCTGGCTGAAATCAGGTTTTCTTGTTGCGCTTTCTTCTCACAAAAGGTTGCGTTGTCAGCGTGGCTATAAGTAGCGTTTTAACCTGTTTTAATAATTCTTTTTAAAAATAAATAAGCGTTTGCCCACGTTTTCGTTGTGATTTTCCGAACCAGAACGACAAAAGGAGTGTTAAGTTAGCTGAAATTAGTTGCTAGCTGCAAAATTATGTTTTCTGCG
>JAHWFP010041106.1:29368-49659 GCA_023313725.1 Lithobius niger
GAAATAGAAAGGTGTAAGTCAAGAACGGTGCTCGATTTTCTGTAAACTTCCAATAAATTTTGTTTGATTTTCATATAAAGCTCCTATTTTTTAACAAAAAATGCCTTTATTTCCCATTTTTCTATCCACTGAAGTAGGCTGGGAGCCCTGGAAGTAGAAAGGTTAAGTCCCAGTCCTCCTACATTTCCTATTTTTTTTTACAAAATTCCTATAAAGCTCCTATAAATCGCGAAATGCTCCTATATTTCCTATATTTTTCTGTTTCGAACTGAAGTATAGTCCTGTTTGTGGTGTTTCTTTGCTACACTAATTATTTAGATCCTAAAGGAAGCATATCGATCTTCCCTTCCGTTGCACTGCATCATGATGCCGTCAAATACGATCAAGTAAAGAACGCACCGACCCTGTTGTGCACGCAAAAGTAATTTTTATCTTCTCATTGTGTTGTAGGACAGCCAAAAATATTGTAGGTCAGCCAAAAATATTGTTGTTCTGTAATACATACAATAGGACACTCTCCCACCGCATCCAAGCTAATAATTTCTGTAAACCTCCAATAAATTTTGTTTGATTTTTCTATAAAGCTCCATTTTTTAACAAAACTCCTATATTTCCCATTTTTCTGTCCACTTTAGTTGGCTGGGAGCCCTGGAAGTAGAAAGGTGTTAAGTCAAGAGTGGTGCTCGATTTTCAGAAAATAACAAAAGGTATCATAGTAATTGGATTAAATTTTACGAATATTAAAAGTACATACATTACTCAATAATCAAGACACTGCAACGAGGCAAATCCATGTATAATTTATTGTCTGTTTAGCGTGGAAGTTTATGGACGTTACACTTTAATTTGAAATACGCTGCCCTGAAAACTGGAGTAAGAAAACATTAAATTTTCCCGTTTTTAATGAACATTGTGAGTTAGCGGTTGCAGGTTTAATTTTACTGATGTGTCTGATGTAATGCTAATAATAACACGTTGTTGACGAGATTGAAAAAAAAAATTAAATCTCATTTTCAACCTGTTTCAATTAAAACAAAAGAAGCCGTCAGTTTTTTGTTATGCTTATCATAGGTACAATAAAAACCCAGCTGTAGACCCCCCCCCCTCGCCCATTCGCGATCCGGGAAATTTATTTGTAGGGGGGAAAAAAAAGGGGTCCGCAAGGTAACGCATTTTCAACAATGTCAGTGATTTTTCATGCTTTTAAGAATCTTACTTTGGGAAATTTTCTTAATGGCAGCAAATTCCGTACTTCTTTGTTCAGCTTGAATGCAAATAATTTTTCACACTTTCGGAGAGGGAAGGGGTGTGGAGGAGAAAAGAGAAGAATCACTGGTCGGAGACCAAATTTGGGTTGTTGAGAGCATCTATATATTTATTTCGCTTTGGAGCAGCCTTCTCAGGAGCAGAGATAAAAAGGATAATTAGGGATCAAAGCAAGAGCACGAGCGGGCTCATTCTTCCCACGGTAGCAAAGAAAAAGGGTGGACGGCCGATAATGAGAATGGTTATGCGCCATAACAATTAGAACAAACACTATTGCTTCAATAATGCTGACTATTACAGCAGAGTTGAAGCAGCGGGAATCAGCTAGACCGGCGTACGCCGGAGACCAACTATTTAATTTATTTTTTTATCTAGACACACGCTAGTAACAGTAGATCATCCCATTGTAGACATCCGACTGTTAAAAAATTTATTGTTAATGATAAAAAGGCGGCTCACTAGCAGACAAGTGTAAGCAACTGAAAGCTTAACTGTAAGCAACTGAAAGCTTATTTTGGCTGTTGAGGATAAATACCAATGCTACGGAAATGTTTCAAATTGTGGAAAATGTAAGAGGAAGAGCCAGAGATTAAGGAAAACTAAAATTTAAAGGATGAGTGTCAACCAATCATAGAGAACAAGATGCGTCAATAACGTTGTTTTTATGTTACTGTCTAGCTAGCTTGCTAATAAGATTTTTCCCATGGTAAATCCCACAGACTTTTTGCTCATGGCTAGCGCAAAATTGAGAAGGCCTACGTACCTGAAATTTTGCACACGGATGCATGGTGATCTGAGGATGGACCTTTTGTTGGTTTGGGGGTTGTAGGGGTCAGGACTAATGCGTGGGAGGGTTTTGAAATTCGCCACCGGCGAATTTATATTTCGTTTCTTTTCCAAGTTGCAACCAAAGATTTTAAGCAACAATGGCTTGAACAATCAAAACTGGTTCTTAGATTTATTGTAAATGCCTGGACGAACTAAAAACTGAACTGTAACGAAGGACAAAATAAAGAACCATAACGTTGCCGTGGATTGCGTAAGAATAAAAGGATGCACGTTAGATGGTTACGCAACAACACCAGCATACACGAGCTAATGGGTTTTTTGTTAATAACCCAAAAATATAATGCTTCGCGTTCTGCTGGTTTAGTAACAGCAACCTTCGGGGGTTTCTGCATGACTAAATGTGAACGAAATCTTGAAAAGTTATGGGGAAGGTGCAGGTATAAACAAAACAACTGAAGGAGATGCGCTGATTGAGTGAGCGAAGCGAACGAAATCAGCGACTGTTAGCCAGTGTGTGCAAAAATGGGATTGAAGCATCTTAAACAGACGGTGTAACCTTATGTACGTTCACAATCCTATGAAAGTTGTGATATCCACCCAAAACCAAAACTGGAAACCTGCCAATTTTCCAAAAACGGTCGGCCTTTGAAGGTAGTCATATCATTCCACCAGGGAAAGGCCGCCAAGGTTTATCCTATTAGCCAAGTTAATCGCACCGAATAATACTTTGGACGTTAGATGAAAACTTGAAGAATGCTACCGCTAGTAGCAATCTTCTAGTTTTCATTTAACTTTCGAACTATTAGTAGGTGCGATTAACTTGGCTAATAGGATTAACCTTGCCGGCCTTTCCCTGGTGGAATGATATCACTACCTTCAAAGGCCGACCGTTTTTGGAAACTTCTTGGGTTTCCAGTTTTGGTTTTAGGTGGATTTAAGAATAGCGAGGTTCGTTGGAAACTATCTACGCTTAGGTTGGGCAAGCAAACTCATCATGCACTATAATGTCTTTAACAATATGTCTGTAACAATCAGTAACAAACGGAATATTGCTTTAATAATGCTAGCTCTAAGATCCGACTTGAAAAGTTTCAAAGTTGGTTGAGTAACAATCACTGCATCCTCGATCGTTGTTGGGTTTATTGCGCTTGGTATCAGAACGGAGAAACTGGCAATTGAGCGTCCTCCATTGAAAAAAGACATTTACTTCCATAACAAAACAAATCAGCAGGGGTTCAAAGGGAGGGGAAGTATGGATGGGGATATTCAGACCACACAATAGGGGATTCCGGGGTGGGGGGGCCAGGGTTTGTGGGACGGGAAAGGGGTTACCGGGGGGGGCATGGGGGAAATCGGACCATACAATGGGAGAATATGGGGGGTAGGCCGCAAGGGAGTTCGGTGTTCGGAGGCTGGGTGCAGTAGGCGCTCTTTTCATACCATACTGCCCACTACAGTATTTGTCTCAGGTATGTGGGAACCGGCTAGACCGGCGTATGTTACGCCGGGGTACAGCTAGTTGTAATATAAACCAACGTTATCCTTTTTGACGCGAAAAAGAGGGACCTTCTGATGACGTAGAAAAAAAATCGAAGTGTTGGCAATTGCTCAGTTTTACTGTTAATCTCATTTTTTGGGATGGGTAAGTGCCCCCTTTTTGCCCATCTCTGGGTACTGTACCTCCCCCCCCCTCCCCAACACACACACACATATGACCCTATTGCAACCGTAAACAGACTGCTGAAGCACACGTATGTAGACTGACTGTATCATGAAGTGGTCATCCTGCACGAGTGGTCGTGGTTTATCCGTTCCAACCAACTGCTGGAAGATATGGCAGACGTAAAATCCACGTCGTGGTATCTCGCTCAATCCACGGCCAAGGTTTCAGGAGATTGCGTGCTAATGCACTGAAACGACAACACCTTTTACTCAGTAATTATATGAATCAAAGCTTTAGTCGTCGCTGACTGGTCACCGACAAACAAATTATAGATAGAGCATATAACATTTAGAGCAAGTGGTTTGGTTTCATTCTCGTTATGCCCATATTAGGGCAATGACGTCACCTTCGGGAATCGTCGGAATTTTACGGAAACACGAACCTGCTTCTCGTCAGAATTCGGAGCTTTACGTTTTAACTTCGTTTATGAGTGGCATAAAAAATGAGGTTTAGGCCTACTTACTGTGAAATACCAACTCTAAGCCAAACGAAATCACAAGTACGATGGCGAAATGCAATGGGAGCTAGTATCGCTATGCCAAATAGTGTAAAACATCGCAACCATGGAAAAACTAAACATCGTAGATCGAAATTATTTCGTAAATCGAAAATGGAAATCGTAAATCGAAATCGTAATCGATACCACGCGTAAATCGAAATTGCTTCTGAGAATCGTTTTGCGGAAAGAAAACGAAAATTCTCAAATCGAATGCCACTTGTGCTTTTACAAAATCTGTAATTTGCCATTTTAGCACTCAACTCCTGTCCCACAAATTTCTTTCCACCTTCGATCATGGAAAATTAAATCTGGAAACAATAATTCCCATCATCAGTGTTACATGGATACTACTGAGTTAAAATGAGTCGTACAACAACGGGACCTCGGTATCCTTCTTAATCATGGTCGACACTACACTGTGGGCATATTGTCAAATCTGAATTCCGTAGGCTTGCTATTGTTAGAGGGGGGGGGGATTATGGCTTAATGACGCGTCGACAGCTTGGTCATTAGCGCCAACCTCAGTCACAGTGCAGTGGTCCGGGTTGCCACTGCACCACATATTACAGAGATGTTATTCAAACCCCTAATCTAAATCTTGTCAAACATCTGTACCCCCTGCAAAAATTGAAAAACACCGTACAGGAGGACAGACTTATCACCCAATTGACATGCAGTGTCATGCGGAAGACAGAAACGACGACGGACACCATCAAGATGGAGACAATCCTCCCCACCCTTATCAACAAGCCAAGTGCCGAACCGTAAGTGGCCGTCGACACCAATAACATTCAGGAGGGTCAACCCCCCCCACCCCCCACCCCCGCTGCAAAAGGAAACAGTAAGTCGAGTGTGACCAATGCGCAAACGGGCCAATACCACCTCCTCACGGCGACTGTGGCGACACGCCGAGTGCCATTCCTCAACAGTGCCCTTAATAGCTCGTAATTTATTACCGTCCTGTCTGTCCCACAAGGCTTGCCGAACAGCATGTAACCTAAGACGCAGAGTTGGAAAGGCGTCCGAGGGAACAAGGCTGAGATCCCTTCCGAGAGGGCCAGAAAAGGCCCCTTTCGCGGCAAAATCCGCTTGCTCATTTCCACCTATCCCAACATGGCCCGTGATCCAGCAGAAAAGCACGGTTTTTCGCTGGCCAGGCAAGCTGGAGAGCGAAGCTTGGACACGTTGTGTCAAGGGGTTCCGAGGATTGTAATTCGCCAAGGACTCCAGGGCACTCATGGAATGCTAAAGATAATGAAATGCGTGCCCTGAAGGTCAAGGATCCATTCCACCGCCAAACCGAGAGCCAACAGCTCTGCAGAAAACACAGAATAGCCTGATGGAAGGCGATGGGCAACCGTCACTCCTTTACACACACAAGCTCATCCCACGCCAATGTCTGACTTCGACCCATCAGTAAACAGCCGCTGATAACTGGCATACTGAGAATACAGCCGCCGGAACTCCTGTAAGTACCTTGCTAGTAGAATGGAAGCCTTCAGGAGGGACGCCAGAGCGAAAATGAAAATGCCACTTGGGACAAGCCAAGGGGCCACTGGCATCCCCCCAAGCATCAAGATGGAGGGCATTTCAAAGGCTATTTCCTGACAGTACTGCTGGAGCCTATCGCGGAAATCACCCTTACCCACCCTGCGTCTACCGACCCGCAAGTCTGGCCCAAAATCCATGGACCAAGCAGGACTGGATAGCACAGCACGCAAACGCACAGCATACTGAATGGCAAGCTGTTGCCGACGAATGGCCAAAGGTGATAGAGGCTGACCACTGGAGACGTCCGAAATGCCCCAGTCGCCAGATGCAGGCCATTGTGATGCACGGTGTTCAACATCTGGAGTGTGGAGTCACTAGCTGAACCATACACTATGCACGCATAATCAAGTTTGCTGCGAACAAGGGCTCGGTAGAGGCGCAACATGGAAGTGCGATCGGCACCCCATGAAGTGCCCGACAGAACCCGCAAGATGTTAAGCGCCCGCAAAGACTTGTCTTTAAGTTGGTGCAAGTGTGGAAGCCTAGATAACCTGGAATCGAACACCAGACCCAGGAAACGTGCCTGTGGTACAACAGGAATTTTTGCCTGTCCCAAGTACAGGCAAGGATCTGAGTGCAGTGTTCGTTGGTGACAAAAGTGGACGCACACAGTCTTGTCCGGAGAAAACCGGAAATCATTACTGAACGCCCAGGTCTAGACTTTGTTAACTGCCAGCTGTAGCTGCCGCTCGCAGGTCTGCATGCGAGCCGCCCGAAAGCGCAGGCCAAAGTCATCGACAGACAAAGACTGGGGAACAGCAGCTTGCTAAACAATGGGGTTGACCCCAACAGCAAACAAGATGACACTAAGAACTCCTCCTTGACGCACACCATTCTCCAAGACAAACGGGTGGGAAAGAGTCGCCCCGACATGAACGCGAAAAGAACGGCCGGAGTGGTAAGCGGAAAGGAACAGTGGCATCCGTCCCCTCACGCCACAGTCATAGAGATTGCGGTGAATCCCATAACGCCTGGCCTTCTCCAAGTCAAAGAAAACTTGAACCAGATGTTGACGCAGGCGAAAAGCCTCCCTCACATCTGATTCATGGGCAACAAGATGATCGATAGTTGACCGAAACCGTCGATAGCCACACTGGGAGGCAAATAAGAATCCCTGTGATTCCAACACCCAGAGCAACCGCCCACTAACCATCCGTTCCATAAGCTTACAGACACAGCTAGTCAGAGCGATTGGGCGATAACTGAAAGGAGAAGTAGGGTCTTTGCCCGGTTTCACAATCGGGATGACCACTGCTGCCCTCCACAGAGTTGGAATAGAGCCCTCCGCCCACACACGGTTGAACATTTCCAGCAAGAACTGCTGGGAGGCAAGAGGCAGATGTTTCAACAGCTGATAATGAACATCATCAGGGCCTGGGGTGGAGTCATGCGACTTGGACAAAGCTGAAACAAAAACCTGCCTGGTAAATGGCAAATTGTACTCCTACAGCCCGTTGGAGCGAAAGTCAAGAGACCGAGCCTCTTTCCTACGCTTAATCCCGAAAAAACCAGGATCATAATGGTCATCACTCGAGACCCGCGCAAATGCAGAGGCAAGACAGTCGGCAATATCCGGCACAGATGAAACCATGGCATTCGCCACCCTCAGCTGCGATCCCGGGGAAGGCACGGTCCTCCCCGAGATCTGGCGCACCTTCTTCCACACCTGCTGAGAAGGCGTGGAGTGCGTGATCGAAGAAACATAAGCCGACCACGAAGCACGCCTAGCCTCACGGATGACAAATCTGGCACGGGCACGACAGCGCTTAAAGGCAACAAAATTGTCAGTAGTTGGGCTAACCGTAAATGCACGCAATGCTCGCCTGCGGGTCTGAATGGCCCGCCCGCAAGCAGGCGTCCACCAGGGAACAGGAACCCGTCTCGGCTGTGTGGACGTACGCAGGACAGAAGCATGAGCAGCAGCGAGGATTACATCAGTGAAATGAGTTGAAAGTTCATCCACATCAGTAAAGTCCTGCACCGCATGCTGGAAAACAGCAACCTCAGGAAAGGCTGACCATTCAGCTCGTTTCAGCGC
This sequence comes from Lithobius niger, assembly GCA_023313725.1. Taxonomy (NCBI): domain Eukaryota; kingdom Metazoa; phylum Arthropoda; class Chilopoda; order Lithobiomorpha; family Lithobiidae; genus Lithobius; species Lithobius niger. Next base: position 37,235 of record JAHWFP010041106.1, read on the forward strand.
CCACCGGGCTGGCCTGGAAGCAACAGAACCCCCCTGTGTTGTGGACAACACAATGGGGAGGTGATCGCTCCCATGCAGATCGGCAGTGACAACCCAAGTGAAGTGAACCGGGATAGCAAGAGAGCAAAAGGCCAAGTCCACCGCTGACCAATTACCTGTGGCCAGATTGCAGTGGGTCATGGCACCATCATTCAAGATACAAATGGATCCCCTCTCCATCCACTCCTCAAGGATTTTCCTCTTGTTGTCAGTATGAGGTCCTCCCCACTGGACATGGTGGCTGTTAAAGTCACCCAGCAAGAGGAAAGGGGCAGGAAGCTGGCAGACCAAGTCCTCCAGGTCACCAACCCCAAAGACCTCATCCGGTGGCAAATAAAGCGAACAGACTGTAATATCCAAATGGAAAGAAACTCGAACTGCTACCACCTGAAATCTAGTGTGCGGCTGGGAGTGGTGCACCAGCACTGCAACACCACCATGTGCACGTGGCACAGGGTCCGCATCCAGACGGTAGACAGAATAACCCCGAACAACCGGGTTATCTGACGCCTTAAAGCAAGTTTCCTGGAAGCAGCAGCACAGAGGTTGCCAATGCGACAAAAGCAGCCGTAGCTCTTCTGCATGGGTCCGATAACTTTGGCAGTTCCACTGAACGATGGTATGCACATGCATTAGGGCGGGCTTAAGACCACATCATCCTCCTCAACTCCTCCTCTGGGCGATCCGAAAACATCTGAACCTCACCGAATAAAAAAATGGAGTGAAGTTCAGAACGAAGTTGTCTCGGAAGGATAAAAAAGTTCCGGAGAATTAGAACGGAAATCTCTTCCTGCTCCATGGGCAGAGTAGTATCACGATGTTGAGGGGACGCAATGGACTCCTCAGCAAGCTGGCCGTTCAACGACCGTTTCACCGTCTCTCCCGGTGGTGTTGAGGCTTTACCAGCAGGAGCCTTCTTCTTCGACGTCTTCTGTGGTGCACTCCGGGGAGGCGGAGGCTTAGCCGAAGCCTTAACCTGCCTGGGAACAGTTAGAGCATCAGGAACAGTAACAGGAGCATATGCATTTACAGGCTGGGCAGATGTCGACGGCATGGCAGCAACCGGGTCCGAAGGACCCAAAAGACCCTGAAAAGATGGATGTTGCTGGGTCAACAAAGTGACAGTGCCTACCGTCCTCGTCAAAGACCTGAGCTCAGCGCGCAAATCCGCCAAATCAGCAGACTCACTAACTGGGCCAGGCAATGACGCACTGCACACCTGGGCAAAAGATCGTGTTATCGTCGGACCAATAGTTTGGCTTTCTTCCGGGCCTCCGAGTAGGAAAGCCCATCCTTTACCTTCAATTCTTGAACACGACATTCCTCGACATAAACACGGCAGTCCCGTGAAGAGGCCTGGTGCTGACCACAGCAGTTGACGCACCGCTCCGGGGCAGCACAATCAGTGCCCTCATGGGCTGCCTGAGCACAGCTAACACAGGTTGGCTTAGCCTTACACGAACCGCTGGTATGACCAAAGCATTGACAGCGGTAACACCGCATTGGGTTCGGGACGTAACATCTGACCTTCAACCGCAGGTAACCGGCAGTAATGTGCTGCGGTGCAACCGGCGAATCAAAGGTCAGGAAAAAGGTGTCAGTTGGCTGAGCACCATTGTCACCTTTCCGCGTCAAATGCCTAACGGCCGTAACGCCTTGTGACTTGAGTTCGTCCAGGATGACATCATCACTGAGACCCCTCAAATCAAAGCACGTCACGACCCCCTTACTGCTATTTAAGGTACGATGCGGTTCCACACGCACCGGGCATAACCCCAGTGCACTTGCCTTCAAAAGCCGCTTTTCCTGAGCATCGTCCGCAACCTCCGCAAGGTATCCCCCAGCACGGAGCCGAGAGACACTCTTCTGATCTGAACCACAGATCCCTTTTAGGGCTTTGTGGACAGCGAATGGACCGAGTTGCGTAATATCTCGGCCGTCGCCTGTCACCACCAGGAACTTCGAGACTTGGTCCCGACTATTACTCACGTCAGGTAACTGGGCACCAGGCCCAACCATCTCAGGTTCCCTCCTCTGGCGCTTGCTAGTGCGGCGAGGAGGGGAAGAATTTTGGGGGGAAGAAATTTTTGCGGGGGAAGGGGGGAAGAAGTTGCCTTCGAAAGCAAAAAAGAAGTCGCGGCAGTGCGCTCCCCAGAAAAGAAAGCCCCGTGCGGCACTCGGGTGATGCAGGGCCAGAAGCCGTATATCCAGGGCCCTGCACCAGGAAGCTAACACCGCCGTCTATCTCGGTGAGGTGGCAGCCTAAGCATGCCGAGAGGTGAGGCCACCAAGGAAGCCGTACACACCACCTCCGTCGATAACCCAAACAGTTCGGGTCCGTAATGCAGATGGATACAGCACAAGCCGCCTCTCCACATCGACAGGACCCGAAAGGTCTTAGCCGATTGACCTTAGGCCGGCTCGCCCAGGCCACCCGTCCTCTGGAATAAGGAGCCAAAGCCCGAAAGCCAGGATCTCCACCTCCACGGATTACTAGGTTGCAGCACACGGCCTACATGTTGGGGGATGAGGGTGAAAAGCCCAGTGGCCAGAATGGGCAAATTGGAATCAAACCCAAAAGGGGATTCAAACCGCCAAACATCCTCTAAGCAGCCACCCCGGGCCCGGTTTGTCTGGATGTCCCTTCACCTCTTTACGACTAGTGCTTGCGACGGGTGTTAAACCTGCCCGCCATACACACCGTAGGCGCACTCGCAAACCGTAGTGTTGAGGTTGCTAGTGTTAAAGACGGAGCAAAAACCCCCCTCCGCCATGCAGATCCTTGGCACACTAGCAGACCGTGATCTTGGGTTCCCTTTAAGTCGCCTTCTACGACACGCAGGGGTACGGTGGGCTTATTCTACCCCCAGCCCACAGGGGGTTTGCTATTGTTAGAAGATGCTTTATTTCTTCTAATAGAAATACTTTGGTTTGGGCCTTCAATGTGTACGTTCGCCCCTTGTTGGAGTACGCGAGCCAGGTGTGGTCACCTTGGTTATTACAAGACATTGACAGAGTGGAGTCGGTTCAGAGGTCTTTTACGCGTTCGATGAGCGGGCTGACCAAACTTTCACCCGGAACCTGGTTGAGGGTGCTCGGATTGGAGCCTTTGGTGCTGAGACGCCTAAAAGCCGATCTGATCCTCACCTACAAGATCATTCATGGTTTGATTCCCATTGATCTACCATTTTTCGACCTGAACGAAGTGAATTTTACTCGTGAACACTCCTTGAGGCTGAGGGGCTCGCGGTGTAATTCCGACTGCCGCAAATATTTCTTCACCAACAGGGTCGTAGCACCGTGGCACTACCTGCCTGAAGAGATCGTGTCCGCACCTTCGGTGGATGTCTTCAGGAGGGGGTTGAACGTTGTGGACTTGTCTGCTTTTTTGAAAAGTGTGTATCAGTGATGATGTGGTTTCTTGTACTTTTTAACTTCCGGCACGGTCTGAGTGGTTGCCCTCGCTATCCTTCCGTTGTCCATGCCCCATTGGTGGGCAGAATTTGTTTATTATTATTATTATTATTAAGTTTCGTGCTAAAATAAACAAGTTATCGATTTCATAGAAACATTTGGGGTATTACATGTGGGTGAGTTAAATAAACCAGATTTGACTTAAATAAGATAAACGAGATTGGAGAAAATTATAAGATGAACGAAATATAGACAGCAGGTATCTAACATTATCATTATTGATTTGATACTAAGTTCTCTTTTTCGGACCGCTGCCAATAAAGTTCATATTCTGCAGCTTTATTCATACGGCTACTATTCGTATTTCTTGTCCCCACAGAACACTCGTACTATTTAAACCAGTTCTTATTACTCATTTTACTATTGCTTAATTTAAACAGTCTTGGTGGAACTTGTGTTTTTCGTCAGCAAATATTGTTGATTCATTACAACATTAAAGCGAAAATTCAAAACAACAACAGCAACTCTGTAGTCCGATTAAAAGAACTTTCAAAAGACTGAGCCTTTTTTATGCTTACATTTAAACCTTAAAAATTTAAAATCGGTTCATTGGTGCGATCTCTACGGGAAACCAAAATGTCCTCACAAGAACAACAAGAGGAATATTGCAGTTACATTCAAATGATGTTCCAAAGACCCTGCTGCTTGTAACATCTACACATTGATGGTATAAATAAACAACAATATTGTAGTCACATGAAAAGAGCGTTCAAAACGATCTGGTCGTTATTAATACCTACATTTAAAATTATAAAAGTTGAATTTCGGTTTATTGGTTCGATCTGTAGGTTACAGTAAAATTTCCCCAACAAGAATAACAATAACAACAACAACAACAACAACATTGTAGTTACATGAAAGAAGCGTTCAAAACGTTCTGGTCTTTGTTAATACCGGGCCTTGAGAATGTTACAAGCAGCCCTGTAACCGAACAAGAATTTCCTCAAAATTTGAAGAATTGTAACTACCATTAAAAAAAAATAGTGTCTTGTAAGTTTTCCACAACGTGGCATACAGCCATGGCTTTCTAAAGAGGGCGGACCCATAACGACATCTTGGAGTGGGCCACAGGGTGATTTTTCTGTTTTGATGCAATATTTTATATTAATTTAATAAGTTTTTTCCATCAGTTTCGGCAATGCTTCCAAGTTTATTTACTTTGGAGGAGCCCCCGCAACCCCCTCGATCCGTCTCTTGGGTCCACTCTCCCCTTCGATGCAGTCATGCTGACGCATCAGGCCATTTTTGTTCTTTGTAGCACTACCGAAATATGGCGTTGGCATCGACTCACGGAAAGTACGACACCAAGTGCTATTACGCAGCTTTTTGATTAATTCGGTTTTAGCAGAATTTCGAACATAAATATGGTGGAGTGATACGTAGTAAAGGTATACATCCTTCATTTACTAACTACTTTTCCCAATTCTTAAATTTCCCCACTGTAACCTGGTTACTTGGTTACGTGAGATTCACGAACCCTGGTTAATACTGTAGAGATTGGTCTCAGCTTTCGCCCTTAGACTCGTCAATGTTGGACGCCTTCGTGCTGTTGCTAATGCAACTGCACCACAATTGGCCTTACAAGTGAGACCTATCTCTCAATCTGCCTCCTTTCCAAGCATTCTACAGTTGTTAATGTATTATCTTGAAACAATATATATGTATTCCAATTCTGTTGTAACAACAATGTAACTCGTGCACTGCCTAGCCGACAATTGTAATAGATTATCAGTTAGGCAACAATGTAATTCCAACCCCTCCTTCATTCCAAATCTGACTGCAGCCATCGTAAGTTGTGTTTATTTTCGATCTTTCACTAGAAATTATTCCCCAATTTCCCCCAATTGTCCCCATTTAAGTTACGTCATGCCCCAAACAATTCACCACTATTCACCTACATCACATTAGTTTAAAGCAGGGATTTGTGTCGTGGCAGGCGAGTGCAACATCAAAATTACTGACCATTAAAACATCTATTAGCAATGAATCTGCTCTAAATAACTTTCAACTTTTCACCATCTTTTGCTCACCACATCAACATAACCGCCCCAGTCAAACTCCCTGCAATTTGGTGCATTCGGCAAATAAGAATGGAATTGTAAGAAGAAAAAAAAAGGCAAATGTAATGCAAATAACGTTTAAAAAAAAAAAACGTTCCAAACCTTTTTCCTCATCGTTTCTGAGTGACACAATATTATGAAAAGGAAATTATCAGTAGTTATTTTCGGTCAGTTATTAGCTAAAGAATTCCTCTTTTTCCCTGTCCCTCACTTCAAATAAGTAGGCATGGAGGAAGGAAAAACCCATGGTTACCATTTTCGGGTAACCAGAGTGCGTGAAGAACGAGGATTTAAACCAGTAACTACATCAACTCTGGGAGAAGAAATTTCAAAAAACCCAGCAATGGAGTATCACAATTTGATTGACTTGTGCACGGGAGAAATGGATCTGGCAACCAAACCATAGTTAGGAGCAACATTGGATGTCCAAGGTGGAAGAAACTCCATAAATTTTGACAATATTTCAAGTCCTAGTCCTCAAAATCCGTTTCATCAGTCCAACCCATTTTATTCCGACTTTCTACAACAAACCATTCACGAATTACCATCTCAAGCGTACTCAGGTATTCACCCAAGAACCAGTCACAGCCTGCCCATAAAAAGGGTTACCAGAGAAGTGTATGAAGCAGGAAAGTTTGTGGAGCTGGATGAAGAAGAAAGAAATTTACCATCCTGTAGGGGACCACGCCATGTGCAAATTCAATCAGACTGTTTATTGCCTAGAAGAAGACGAGAATCTGTACCCAATAGAGAAGCTGATTCCACATCTGAAGCATTATCACAAAGAGGAGAAACTGCATCAGAAGCAATTGATATCAGCTCTGGATCTGAAAAGGAAGGGTCTGAAAGGACATGGACCAAGAACAGTGAAATAGACCAGGCAACAGGTTTGGATAACTTCACCTTGAATCTGACTGCTGATCAACTAAACTCTTTACTCCAGTCATTGCCCGTATCAAACCAAGGAAACACAACTTCCAAAAGACGCTCGAATCCAATTCTAGGGTCACGTAGAGAGCCAATCACACTACCGCTGAGATTATCTGCACCTCCAGCAATATCAACTGCTAGAAGAAGAAAAATCCATGGAGCACAGTCAACCAGAGGTCCATTGGATCAAGAAATTTCAGATGGGCAGCTTTCAGTTCACATAGATGTGAGCAAATCTCCAAGTGACATTTCGTCACTATCAGACCATGAACGGCGCCGCAGGTGTGATGATTGGGTAAAAAATGTAAGTTGTCCCAGTGTAGATTTAAGGTTGCCAGTTGAACCCTTAAATTTAACTGACCCCTTTAATGCCTCCAATCAGGCAGTATTCTCAGGGAGTGAATTTTCCCCTTATAAACCAGTGAATAGGGAAGTAGTAGTTGATTTTGGTAGGAGTGATGTAGATTCCACTGTTTCCAGTCATGTGAGTAGGGATTATACATGTCAATATCCACATGAATTAACCAAGTATTTTCCTGAGCATGAATTTGATGAGCACAGAAAGGGTCCAGTTAAACTAAAAAGGGTTAAAGAGGTAACCTGCCCTAAAACCCCTCACTCTACAACGACATCAAGTACAGTTTGTAAACCAGTTAATATGACTTTGAAAATGCGTTCCGGCTCTGAAATAACTAATACAGGGTCCCAGTCAGAATCAGTTAGGGATGATGTCAAAAATATGAGGGCTGAAATGGCAGAAATGAAACAATTAACCAAGTCACTGCTAGATTTACAATTGTCTAAAAAGAATGAAGTTGTTGTTAAGCCTTTTACCAATGCAGATTCTGTGTTAAGTCCAATAATTAACCATCTTGAATTCCAAAACAAGCCAGAAGGACACCAGTCAACACCAGCACCAAAGAGAGGTTTAGACATTAAATTTAAAGCTCTGGACATGCCAAAATTCAGTGGCTTGTCTTCAGCAACTCCAGCCTTCGCATTTTTGACTGAACTGAATAAAATTAAGACCATAAAAGGTTATTCTGATGAGGAATTCTTAACCAGTTGTGTACCCCTAACATTAACCGAGCAAGCCTTTAGTTGGTACCGAGAACAGCCTCCATTCAATTCTTACAGAGAATTTGTTGCGGCCTTTAAGCATGCCTTCCATCCACCGAGTAAGAATCGTCGTCTTATTGCTACATTAAGGCAAACCATTCAAGGCCATAATGAGGGTTTTTCCAATCGTACTTTCAGAGATGTGAGGCTATAACGAAACAATTGGATGACAGTTACTCTGTAGAAGAGATTGTAGAAATAGTCAAGCAAAATTTATGCGAGAGATTTCAACCATACGCATGTCAAGGGGATTTCTCAAGCATGATTGACTTTTACAATTACGCAACCAAAATGGAGGTGTATTTAAGGGCTAAAATGGATCAGACCAACAGTTCATCTGGTAACGCATTTTCTCAGCCTTCTTACTCAAACGTGACTAATCAGAATAGGACTCGTTCCGCCGATGTTGTAAAGGTTTCGGCAGCCGGCCAAACTGCGGTGACGGCTCCACCAGTAAACAAACAATATTGTCAGCTTCATAACACTTCTGGACATGATGCCAACAGCTGTTATCAAACTAAGCAAATTACAGAAGCTATAAGAGTTAGTAAAGTTTCAATTCCAACCTTACTTAACAATTTGAGCTCTCCAATGGTGGGAACACCAAGTAATTTTAAATCGGTACAAAATAGTCAAGTGGTACCAACTATACCAAAAACCACTTCTCTTTTTGCTAATGTTGACCAAACTGAACCTGGTAAGGGTCAAAGACAACAAGTAACCTGCTCAGAGTGTTATAAAGTTGGACATGTTGCAAAAAAGTGCTGGATTAAATACCCAGAATTAAGACCAGCATGGGCTCAACCTGCAAACACTACTGGTGCAGGGAATATTAGCCAGATTCCTCAAACAATGTCGGGGCTAAACCCTAATGCACAATCGTACCCAAATGCATAAGGCGCGCCGTTAAAGCTGGTAATACGGTACCGTCGCCGCAGAATTATTGGTACGGGGGCCAGCTACCCGATGACCCTCGACGGATACCAAGAGGGTTAAGAGCTGAGCGACCAAAAAAGTTAGATTATTTTGACCTCCCCGAAATTTTGCAGGGACCCGAGGAACTCCAAAATAGCCCCTGTGGTTATGTTGGTGTGCGAATCGGGGACGAAATTGCTGACGCCCTGCTAGACGGAGGGTCGAGCTTAAGTTTTGTACACGAGGGCTTACACGATGACCTTATAGGCCTTGGGTTCAAATTTAGAAAAAGAGAATACTGCATTCGGTATGCAGATGGGCGTTGGGCCATTTGCCCTGGGTTTTTCGTAATACCAATCCAAATTAAGACCCATTATTTCACCTACCCTTTCATTGAAATGCCTAATGCAATCCAGCCATTAATTTTAGGTGCTGACTTTTTGACCTGGTCAGGCATGATCTTAAACTTTAAGAAGAATTATTGGTTTTGGCACCCCTATAAAGATGATGTGTATGCTCTTCGACGCAACCCCTTGCGCTTGCTTCCCCCTGCAGTAGGTGCGATAGTTGGCATTGCAGAGCTACACCCAACATTGGAGGAGATCCGTGAGAAAGTTGATAAAATTACTCTATTGACTCATGAGCAGAAGGAAGAACTTTTCAGCTTATTAATTTCTTACCGTCATGTGTTTTCCACCAGGGTAGGTAAATTTAAACATTGCCCAGATATGGTGATTGATACTCTAGGAGCTCCTCCAGTAGCTTGCCGTCCTTACCCCCTAAGCTATTTAGGCAGACAGCAGGTCGCTGCGCATATTAAAAACATGCTTGACATGGGAGTAATAGTTCCGGGTTTCAGTGAGCACTGCTGTCCAGTTTTTTTGGTGCCAAAAAAAGACGGACGGACGAGGATGGTGATAGATTTTGTCCCTCTTAATAAATCTTGCCCACGGGACAAATTTCCACTGCCACTCATTGATTCCCTCATAGCTCGGTACGATAAATGTCCCTACCGATCAAATTTTGATCTTCGTGATGGCTATTGGCACGTACCCCTCGATCCCGAGAGTGGTAAAAAGGCATCATTTGTAACAACTGAAGCTCAGTACATTCCGCTTCGTGCTCAATTTGGGCTCCGGAATGCCGGGGCAAATTTTTGTCGTGCTATGACGCAATGTGTTGAACCTATAAGCCACCTAGGAGCCAGTTCTTATGTTGACGACTTGGGATTGGCCAATAGGTGTTGGAAAGATCATTTGATAGGCCTGGAAGCTTGTTTGTCCATGATGGGCGAAGAAGGCTTATCAGGGCACTTTCAGAAAACTGAATTTTGCGTTAAGGAACTATTAGTCCTGGGTTATTTGGTGACGGATGATGGTGTTAGAGCAAACCCAGCTAAAGTGCTGATTTTGCAATCTTGGCCTGTACCAAGAACTGTAAAAGAGGTACGTAAGTTTGTAGGCCTTGCGTCGTGGTTTAGAAAGTTTGTGCCAAGATTCGCTGAACGGATCTCGGCATTGACAGATATACTGCGTGATAATAAACAAAAGCAACTCACGTGGGGCATTAGAGAAGAGGAGGCGTTTAATAACATTAGAAGTGCTTTATTGGACGCACCAATTCTGTGCCACCCTGATCCAGCTAAGCAGTGGATTTTATACGGCGACGCAAGCGGAACTGGAATTGGCTGTTTGTTATGCCAGAAAGCACCAGACAGCGACCATACTGTCACCGTGGACATGGCGTCACGGAGACTGTCAGCAGCTGAATCTCGTTATACCTGTTCTGAACGTGAGTGTTTAAGCCTAGTTTTTGGATTAAAAAAATGGCGTCACCTTGTAGAAGGAGGGGACATACTTCTGGTAACGGACCACTACCCGCTAACTCTAATGGACGTCAAGAAAAATACCAGAGGGCGTATTGCCCGATGGCTAGTATTCTTTTCTTCATTGGAGGCAAGGTTGGTTTTTCAGCCTGGCCGACTAAATGCCCCAGCTGACAGCTTGTCTCGTATGCACGAAGGAAGCGCTCCTCCTGACGAAGGTCGTATGAATCCGCCACTAGTGGAAGTCAAATTGCCCAATGTCAATCGTCCATTTTATGTGTTCAACAACGATTGTTTCAACTGTAACATCGAGGTTGCGCAGGTAACAGTGGAGATGATTGCGGCGGAGACCCAACGTGACGAATTCATGAAAACACTCTCGCTCGCTTTCCAGTTCAGTTGCTGTACAGAGATTTGTAGACAAGTACCTGGATAAATGTATCTTTGACCAACAGTCAGGTATAATATATTGCGAACTTGCTCACGATACTTTTGAGTCGTCCAATTTAAAAATGTTTATCCCTCGCAATTTGCAGAGGCAAGTGTTGGAGCTGAATCACAGCACAATTACGGGAGGCCATTTCGGAGCTCGTAAAACCTTAGCTCGCCTCAAAAGGCTAATGTACTTTCCTAGGATGAGTAAATTAGTTCATAGGTTCGTCAAAACATGTCATTCGTGCCAATCACATAAAGGCCATGGCTTACGAACCCTTGGAAAATTACAAACCATCCCTCTAACCTATCCTTTCCACACTTTGCATTTAGATTGGAAACAGGGTCTCCCTATGACCAAAAGTCCACGCAAGAATCGTAATATACTGGTGGTATCCGATTTGTTTACCGGCTACTTATTATGTTTTCCTTGTAGAAAGTTTGATACGAAAACGCTTGTTACCCTTTTGATAAACCGGGTATTTCTCATTTTTGGTATCCCGAGGAAGGTGGTTTCGGACAACGGACAATCGTTTATAAGCGATATTAGCCGCGAGTGCTATAGGCGTTTTGGTATTAAGCAAGCTGTTACCACCCTTTATCACCCAGCGTCCAACAGCCCAGCCGAGCTCCAATGCAAGAAGTTCGGGCGGATGGTCGCACAATTTTGTGAAGGTAATCCAAGAGATTGGGATGAGAAGTTGCCATTGTTTATGTTGTCTATCAACTCCTCGGTTGACTCAAGGACCGGCTACACTCCGGCTTACTTAAATTTCGGTCGAGAATTAGACATTCGTACTGAACCCCCCATCTCTGAAACCTTGGATCGACCCCTTCCCTTGTGGGCTGCCACGCTTACAAGTAATCTACGGAAAACTTTAGCCCGAATACGTCGGCTACGACAATCTGACAGAGCGTACGAATACGCTAAGCTCAATGCCCGTATACCCAAACCCTTGGAATTCGCCAAAGGTGACCGGGTTTGGATCAAAAGTCATTTTAAAAGCAGCAAACATTCATACTTCGCTGCCAAAATGCAAGTAAAATACACTGGTCCTTATGTAGTGGAGGAGAAAATTTCTCCCCAAGTTTATAAGGTACGCGAGGACTCGACTGGACTCCTTCAAAAAGGATTTCAGCATATTTCTAACATGAGACCAGTAATTGATGAGATCCCCGGTGAATTTGGTTAAATTCCTTGAATGGGTACATAAGCAAAGATATTTGTTCGAATATTACACCTCCACTTTAATTTGCCAGTCCAGACGGCCTATAAGGGGAACGTTAAAATATCTAGGTTGGCAAAATGATTGATTTTTCTGTGTTTAATTACGTTAAATTAATTTTATTTATTTTGTTTAATTCATTTGCATTGATTATTTGCTTAGCATACAAAATTTGATACTCATCATTTGTGTGTGGTCTGGAAAAACACCAGTATAAAGTAAAACCACACGTTTAGAGACCCAAACCTCTTTATCAAAAAAAATCCCCCCCCCCCATTAACTTCAGCACAATGAACATAATTAGCTTAGTGAGTTAATGTTAACCATGAAATATGGGTATTTTCCAGTTTATGTGTAAGTTCAAGAAGGCCTTGGCTTGAAGTTAACTCTCACTAAAAACTCTTG
>JAHWFP010041110.1:0-13604 GCA_023313725.1 Lithobius niger
GTTCACAGAACCTGAACTGGATGAACTGGAATATAACACTAGAGGATATGGGATGGGAGAAGCTGCCTTTAAGATGCTCAGCAAATGGAAAGAAAAATGCAACCCGGATCCAAGTCTTCAGCGATTGCTGAACACTCTTAAAGAAGTGGACCGACAAGACATCGTTGAAGAATTATTGTAAGTAGTGTTAATTAAGTTGCATATCTGTTAAGTTTGTGAATAAAAAATCCTAATGGTACTTCTACAAATTCAGCTTTTTTATCTGCAGAATGATATTAGTGCTTTTCACTATCATATCTTTTAGGTTTAAACATGACGGAAAGCCGAGGGCTCAACAAGAGTAAAGTAAATACAGATGCAAACCTATTTACGTTGCCTTTTGGACTTATATGTCAGACTGTATTGGAGTCAGTACTGGACGTGGTCATACGCATGATGGCAGCTGACTGCTATCCACTTAGCCTTTTTTTTTCTTTGATTACCTGATAATGCAGTTCCTTAACTCATTCAATTTTTGTTTTGCTGCAGTACAACTCGTGTGTAAAGTTTTAAGTGAGTTGAACAAGCTTTTTGGAAATTCCAGTCAAAGCATATACTTCCAAAAGTGCTAAGGTATTTAATTTTGTCGTACATTCTCTTAACACAGTGACTTTTTCCTGGGCAAGGAAAGCTGATGTAACATCTGGTCCTAATGTGGAGGCAAGTTTAACAATGTCAGCTATTTTCGTTGTCTTTCACAATGTCCACATTGGTCTATATATGTTTGTAAAGACCAACGAAGAGTACTAAGCCACCTATATCATATGAAACATATAAGCAGTGTGTTTTGCATGCAACAGAAGCACGTGTCTGCTTCTTTATGTGAGCAAGGCAGATCTTCCACAAATTCAGAGCCTGTACTTGTTATTTTGACATCGCAATCCTTATAAGTGGCAAATATTATCAGTTTTTTTTTCCATTGCTTACGCATTTTTCCTCATTTCCTCTTTTAACCATAAATTGTGTGAGCTTGTTTTTTTTTACTCTTGCTTCTCTTTAAAAACCTTCGACAGTTAACTACTTCCGTCTGCTCTTGATCTGGCCAAAAGTAATGCGTTCTTCATGCCTCTTTTCATTCGTTAGGATAACTTAAATGTTTTCGTGGTATGTATTGAAAACAACATCAATTTTTCATTCTCACTTTCGTAGTAAAGAACGTGAATCGGAACAGCATGGGGCAGAGGGTGGCGCTGCGATCGCGCTGAGTGAGAGCTGGTGATTGTTCGACAGTCCTGCGGTTTTGATGATTTTGACCCGATTCCAAGTTACATCCAAAGACTGTGTGTGAACCGGTTCTACCGAAATTGGTCTGCATGAGGACTTGCATGAGGATGTCAAACTGTTGATGGAGGCTATTTGCAGCAAAACAGTAGATTCGTGGTTGAAATCGGCCGAACGGGATAACTTGGAAGGATATGGGGAGTTTAAATTGTTTTTGGGGCCCTGAGAATTACCTATTTAACAAATGTTCTTGGTTTTCTAAGACCCTTGTTGCAAGAGTTAGATGTGGGTCTATTAGTGTTAGAAACAAAAAGTGGAATATCGATAAAGTTTGCGGGCTTTGTAACCTGGAGGAGGTTCAAACTGTGCAATGTCTTTTGTACTCTTCTCCCTTTTTTAATGCGAAGAGGGATAAGATACCAGTATTGCAGCGTCACCGTAATTCGCAAGATAAGGAGTTTAAGAAACTCATGTGTGAACCATTGGCCAACACAAAATGGTTAGATATTGTTATTGCATTTCATAAATTGCGAGGAAATCCAGCTGTAGCCTATCTTGTTCCCGAAATGTCAAAAGGCCAAAATTTACGTACAGTTGTTATTGTCAAGATTCTTAATTTTTCTTAACATTGGGTCGTGGACTTCGTCTACACCAAAGAGTAACGGACAAATAAAGTTGAATTATTAACAGCATGTGGCAGATCGTCAGTAGTCTGTGTTCTCAGTGTTCCTTCTGCACGCAAACCCCAGGCGTGGTGTTCTAATTGAATTTGTGTCCTGTTATTCGCAGTGACACCATGCAAGCCATCCAATGATGTGCAAAGACAGCTTTAATTATATTCTTTAATAGGCCACCTGCATTTGCCAGCGTCCAGGCAATGGCCCCAGAGGGACTAAACTCAATACGCATGTTTAAGTTAAAACTTTAAGAAATGAAAAGCGTAGTCCTGAAAAGTTTTGAATCGTACTGAAGCTTTCCTCTATTCTTTCTGGGAAGCTTTATTTTAGTTGCCAAATCCAATTTTGTAAATGGACCATGAAAAAATTTAGCCTTTTCCAAGTGATTTTTCTGGAAATCAATAAATGCTGAATCGCCTTGACGTTTTGCATTAAGTAAGTCCTTTGCTTCATCTTTGGGAAATGCTACTCCTGTGGAGTTTCACAATTGCGCAAGCTCTGTTTTTTTTTACGAAAATTGTTAGCTTTAGGGCGCGTTCACGCAAGGACAGGTTTCTCGCTTGCCAACTTTTACTTGGTCAATACTAAATCTGCTGGCTGCTGTTCTCGCTATTGCCGGAGAATGCGGCTTTCGAGTTGTCTACACGTAGTAACCATGGCAACAACGCGGATGCAAATCTCCTCCTCGTGCCTCGCGAGACGACGGACGTAGCGTGCAACACGACAGCGTCGACTTATGACAACTAGAAAAGAATTTTTGCTGGAGTACAAGACGACGAACAGATTTCTGAATGCCGGTATTCGATGTTTTGGCTTCGATTCGACAACCCCGAATCGGACGCCATGTTGGATTTTGAATTCTCGCTGCGAATAGCTATTTTTTCTACCGTCGATTGATCACTGCTAGAAGCTGATTTTTTTCAGCGAGAATATCAAATTTTGGAAATAGCGTGAAATGGCAACAATGTTGTAGCAATGTTTAAAATGACTGTTGTACTTTGTTCCTTGTCCGTGTTGTTATTTATAATACATTTAATTTGTTGTCTATTACCGCATTCGTTTAATAGAAACGGGAAATTAATCGTAAATAAATAACGATTGCCTAGAAAATAGCATCCGGCGAGCGAGAAGGTCTCGTTGCGTAAACGAGCCCTTAAAGGAGAAAGCTACTAACGTAATCTTTAATTAGTAAAAAAAAATCCGATTATTCTCCGAAACTGGCACAGCCTCCCGTGTATTCACAATGTTGACAAAGCCGCAAATCTATCTTTATGACTTAGACCGGAGCACTTGCAATATACTATTATTAATAGTGAAATTTGTCATCTTACTTTGTGTTTTGAAGGTCTTGTTGGTCATGTGCATTTCAGCTACTACCGGTCCACGAGTGCTTGTATGAAATTAATAGAATTCGTATAATAAATTTATAGATTTCGTAAGCAAGGGTGGCGTTCGATGTGAGGTCCCCCCCCCCCCCCCCGCAAAACGAGTCTTACTAGATTCTACGTCAGATTTTATTTACGAAGGTATTAGTAGTCAGTGCTTAATCGTGACAATTTTACATATTTTGAATAATTTTAATTGTTTCATTAGGTAAATTTCGCTTCTTCATTGTGTTAAAAGGCGTGGAATTAGTGATGTTTGTGTGTTTTTCGCATAGCGATTCACGTTCCATTGCATTTCATCATCCATTCTTAATTTTGTCTGCTTCAGCACCGTGCGATTTCGTATTAACTATTGTGTGCGAGGCGTATCTTGAGTCCTGCAAGCATTTTATGAGCGGTTACGTCTTCTTGGATGGGGCGACTGTAATCGGCCGCCATTGTTATATTAACCATCTTGGATATCAACAAGGCACTTTGCTACCAGAAACGTACAATCTATTATGTGTGGTCGTTCTGTGGTGAACTCAAGACAGGCCGCGGACACTTTAGGCCTAAGCAATATTTCCGTGTCGCTCATTTGCGATCATCAGTTCATGGCAGGAGTTGCTTTTCAGCTCGCATGGTTCCACTTTCTCTGTTCGTGTAGGAAGCTTTGTCCCCATTATTTCTCCATGAATAAATTTTTTTTTCTTCTCGATTCAGATTACACCTGGCACCAGGAATGCACCCACCAACCAATGTTGTAACCAACAAGACTTACCACGGTAAGTCGAATAAAGAAATATTTTGCATACTAATTAGTATGAGATAACCGTGATTTTGGCCTGGGTTATCGTAATTTAAGCCAGATTTTGAGAAATGGCAGGCCAATGACTGTATAATGGGCATGGTGCAGGAGTACTCAGGACTGGAAAAACCCAGAAGGTCGCTGACGTACAGCATAAGAAACGAGAAGCATTTGTGACGCACCAAAGCTTTTAAAATACCCTGGGAGTCAAACGGCATTTCCAGTTTGTGAGTCGAACGACATTTCCAGGTATGCTCCAATCATTACCTTGGGCTATGTTGTCTATTTTTATAATTTTGTTATTCCTGACATCGGGTCATGATCCCTGTATTGATTTCTTAATTTTAATCTTTTTCTTTAACGTGTGCGGGCTGAGACTAACGGTCGTAGTTGACTGTTGGCACTCAACGTGTTAAAACCACACGGTTTATGAATTTCGCCAGTACAAAAAAGGCATCAAGGTGCAGTTCCCCAGACCTTTTAAGACGGGACAATACAGAATTGTCCCTCCATTTGCACTGAATCTCAAACAGGCACATTTTAATCACCAAAGAAAGCCTGCTGAAACCTTCCAAGAATGGTCTTTTCTTTTTTTCTTATGGACACTCAAAAATTTAGTGAAGAACACAAGCCTCTGAGAAGAACAGTAATAACTGCGTTTACAAAGCTTGTAATTGTATCTAGAAATTCTAGGGTTTACTGGTTTGGTCTTCATTCTTATTTGTCCCTGCTATGTGTTTTTGTAAGTGATCAATGCCTAAATGTTTGTAAAAGGCCAAAAATTAAATAAATCTTATATACTTGAACTTGCGGGTGTTATCCACCTGTGAAAGGGCATGTGCCCTTCACTTCAGTTTCCCACAAAGTTATCTACTTGCTTACAAAGCGAGGACGTCTTAATAGAAGAAGGCATGTACAATTTTGAAAGCAAGTGGCAGGTCTGCTTTTACTGTACTGAGCAAACGTCTCCATGTCACTGGCTTAGCGTTTTTGCTATAACAAATACCGTAAACACTTTTTTGAAATGGCATTCAACAGCAACGACATATGCCATACTTAAGAGGTAGGATGTTTAACTCGCCAGGGATTTCTCAACACATTAACTGCCAGCCAGAGGTGCTGAGAAGTTTTGCAATCTTTAAGGCACCAGATATTAGGTTTTCGTTGTTTTCTTATTAACTACCTGACCTGAAGATGACGTATTGCCCATTCTGAAAATTATATTAAAAGTGTTTTAATTAATGAACTGCAGGAATTTCCTTGACATGAGTGAGCTATTCATTTTTGCTCTAATTCTTTATCTTAGAAACGCCTCCTTGAGATATCTAGGCTGTTCCTGTATTTTTAGCAAACAGTGTCTTTACTCTTTTTGTTGACGTGTAGTTCAAAGCTGATCAAAGAGTTTCTCATCATCTGGTGTTATCTATGTGTCTGCCTGTATGTCTGTATCCACGATAACTTTTAACTGATTACCTGGATCTTTTCAAACTGCCCACTTCAATTATGTGCTCTAATTATGGATTTAAGTTGTAAATTAAGTAAACTGGTTCAGGGGTTTTGAGGATTTTGACCATAAAATATGCGGAAAAAAAGCACTTTTTAATGTGTAATTTTGACCAACTCCTGAAAACAATTATTATGTTCAAAGATCAGAAATTAACGTGCAGTGACTAAAAGACTTGACACGTAATACGAAGATCGTATGCAATGTTGCCCCACAAGTGCTCAGACCATTAATTAAAAAAAAGTGCAACCAATTTTGAATACCCCGTTCAGCTCGGGATACCTCTGCTAGCGAATTTCTGCGTGTGCAAAATGTTATTTGTGCTTGTATATGTAACCAAAGGCAAGCATCCTATATAATTCCACTTTGTAACTCATACTAAACCTTTAACCAATTAATACAAATACAAATGTGTTTGCATGCTGGAAACGTGTTTGCACTAGCTTTCCTTTTCCTATTGTGAGTTAGCTACCAACTCACAATAGTTAGCTACCATTTTAATTCAGGCAACAACAACAAAAAGTAATTAAAAAAATTTATAAAATCATGTTTCTTACGCTGAGAGTCCAGATGTCAGGTTTTATAGTAGCACATGTTTTTGTATTTGCAGATGTTCTACCAGAAGTAACACGATGTTTAAAGAAACGATATCAAGCTTTAACGATGAGGGGTTTGCCTTGGAGATCAGATGTTGAATTGAATTTGCCCCAGCATTATGTAGAAAGTGTCGAAATGAAATCATATGACATGATGAACGGTAAAAGTGTGATGGAACCTATCGACCTTAAAAAAGAGGATATCTTTCAGTCATCTCAGGACAACAAGCTCCCCAAGAGAATTCTCATTCATGGTGGCCCAGGATCAGGAAAGACTGCTTTGGCCACTAAAATAGCGTACGACTGGGCTTGCGGAGGACAACAATATGTGCCGTTTAAATTAGTTGTTCTGATGTCTGCCGTTGACTGTGTGGATAACTTTGAAAAAACTTTAGTCAATGCAGTGGATATGCCCCATCTGGATCCTGAAGTCTTGATTAACGCTTTGAAAGATCATGCAAATGATGTTCTACTCATACTTGATGATTACGAACGTATTGCTGCCGAGACTGAATTGCGGCTACTCCCGATAATACGAAGTGAGTGTTTTGAATTTGCGACAATACTGGTATTGTCTCGCACTCGTAAAATAACATCGAATAATGGAGAATTCCGATCATTTGGAAACAGGAGTCTGTGTAGTGGCATGGACATGACCTATTTTTTGCATCGCTTGATTGCCTTGTCTGGAGTTTCAGACCTAAATGTGAGTACATTCATCACAACTCACTTACGTGGGTTACCTGACCAAAAGCAGAACCTGGTTTACAGACATATGAAACGTATTATTCGTCTGTGGAAGAATCACCACGAACAATTCCAAGTTAATCCATTAGAGCTTCTACTTTTAGTAGTAGCTTTAACTGAATTATCAAGTGAAGAAGTAAGTCTTACTGAGGTTCACAAACGCATGTTTTTCCTCAAAATTAAACGGTACCTCAGTAAAGAAGGGGTTCGGTCTTCTTCAAATGGTAACCTTTGTGACTTAAATGGGTTTTCCCCAGAGTATGCTGTCATCATTCGCCAGTTTTGCCATTATTGCCACACAATTTGCAGTGGGTCCAGATTCGTTTTTTCAAGAGATGAAATTCTCGCAGGCGTGGATGACCAACGTGTGTTAGATATGGGATTTGTTACTGAAATACAAAACACAGAAGGTATGAAACACAAGCTGCTGTACAGGCCGCTTAATATTACTATGTTGGAGTTTGCAAGGGCTTACCACGTTTGGGATAGGCTTCAATCAAATCGAATTGTGCATGACACGAAAACCATGGATACAGTCTTATCGCTAAGGCCTCATCTACTCTCCTCTACTTCATCTATTTGGTTTGCTTTTCTATTAGGTCTCTTTGGAAAACAAAAAATAAACCTACTTCGTATCTTGCTGCCTTACTCAGCCGAGTATTCACATTACTTTGACTCACTTTGTGCCAGTTTGTTGGAGATCGGTGCAACTGACATAACGCAACAATGGATGCTCCCCATGTTTCCAGTCGTGTGGAAGATTCCTTGGGATACCAGTGTTGCATTTCGTGGCTCGCGTCACCATGAAGAAATCCTCAGGTATGGAGTTGAGTTACGTAAGATCAGAATAATTAGATGGAACATTAGGCTATCGGCACGTTTGTGTTCTGATCTAAAGGTGGACAGACTCATGCTTGATCTGAAAGGGCCTATTTCTGGGTGGTCCAGATGGGAATGCCCCATTGAATGTCGCGAGTTGCACTGTCTGATATCAGGTTCTTTCGGTAAAGTGGTTAACGGTGAGTTGGAAAATTTTTTGGAAAAAGTTTCTAAAATCCGTTTTCAGTTCATTTCATTCGAAATCAAGGAAGAGTCAGCAGGTTTCTGGCTACCAATCATTTACAATGAAGTGCTGACTGGCAGGTTCAAAGGATCCAAAATTCATTGGATGGTGTGCAATTTTACTGATGATCAGTTGATAGATAAGATTACAGACTTAGTGAAAAAAGAGAGATTGATGGGATTACAACTGGCTCTTTGTGGGCAGAATTTGCCGGAGCCTGCCTCAGAATCCTCTAACGTCGGTGATTTGCCATACTTTAACGAAATGAAACCCGGAAAGATGACTGCAGAGAAAATTGATGAACTGATAAAAGTTGCTTCTAAGTCAAAGATTTTGAGAAGACTAATTATTCGAAACAACAAAGAGCAGATCACAATTGATTTGGCGGGTTTGTGTGATCATGGTAGGAAGCCATGGAAGTGGATCCAGTTGATTCGCATCAAAGTCAGATGCCACGTCTCCCCTAAAGAATGCCCAAGGTTAAAAGTTCAAAGTCTTGATCTCAGTGAAGCTGTTGTTTCAAAATCAAGTGCTGCAAACTTGCTTAAGTGCTGCAAAATAAAATCCTTAGCTTGCTGCATGAAGCTACTGACACATGCTGAAGAAGACTCTCCCATAATCAAATCCCTGAAAAGTCTGGATGCCAAAGTAGATAAGTCTGTGTGTAACAGTGAAAATTGTTCTTTTTTACAGAAGTTTGCACATTTACAAGTACTGGCAATATCCATGGCTTCTCTGGAAGGCAATGTGGACCCTTTTCCACTAAAAATGTGGATTATGGATACACAGAATTTCCTACCGTTGAAAGGACTAGAAATCTGGGGAATTGAACTCAATCCCTTGTTAGCACTTAACTTGATAAAAAGTGTTGTGGAATGCGTGAGTGGAACCCAATCCCCCATTGATGCTCAACACTTACGAAGACCTTCCTCCTTATCGCCTGCTCAGCTGAAGATCGCATATTTATTGCTTAATGTTAACCCAGTTGGTAGTTTGACGATGGATGAAGAAATACCAACTAATGATGAAGATTACGTAACTCCATTTGTGACCATGACCTCTTACCTGAAATCGTCTGTTAAGAACAAACTCATTCCAAGGTTGGAGATCGTGTGTTTTGATGAAGTAATAACAGAAATGGCAAAACGAAGACCAAATTGTGCAACTTCATGGGTGGATGTTTTCCCGGATAGCGAAGGATTCAGTGTTACGCATGATTTTTGGGGAATGACCGAAGATGGACCTTACAGAAGCAGAGAAGTGTTTAACAGTTGTCCTGGGGAGTATAACAGATTTTGTATAAGAAGTCATAAAATCATTAGTCAGGACGTAGATGTACAATAGCAATTAAAATTAAAAATGGCCACACAGTTGATCTTTGAGTGCCAGAGATGATAGTGCATGAATTGGACATTACCCTGATATCTGGAATATTTATTGAAACTATGACGTTGTGCTCCTAACTAGAACACTTTACACTCAACATGTGTACGTAGCTACAAATTTATGAGCCATTGTTTTAAATACTGTTATGGTGCAAGAAACTTGTGGGTTTAAAAACATTCAAAGAATTCACTACGTTAACAGTCTCGCAATTAAACTGCCAGTTACCAGTATCTACAGCAAAAAAAGGTGCAGAGTGAACTTTGCTGGGTAAAAGTAGAAAGATATCTTGATGCCGTAACCAAATGTTATGAATGAACGAAGTATTAGCGATGAACCCGGCTGGTAATAATTGCACGAGTTGAACAGTTTACTGGTATGTGCAAAGTGATGTTAGACCAAGAGAGCCTTCCGTGTTGCTTATTCTGACATGCGTTACATGCAGGCGAGCCATTGGAAACATGGTAGCAAGCACAGCTGAGGAAGCAGAGCATCCTGTCCTGGTCGACTCTTATCTGTTGTTCGTTTGTTTGTCTCTATGTCTGTCTTTTGAACCATTTTCCGGTTCTTTTCAAATTCTCCACATGTATTCTGTGTTCTATTTATGGATTTAAATTCGTAAATCAATAAAATGGGAAAGAGGTTTTGAGGAATTAAAAATTAACCAGACGCCATGAATTCCTCAGTAATTATAATCATTATTAAATTAAAAATTAATGTACAACGAAAAGACACATAATAACGACGTTGAAAAGCGCTCTTATTATGACATTCACTTTAAAACCAATGATGGACAAACTGAACCCATACAACAACCAGGTGAGTCTTCGAGCTTTTTTTTTTTGCAGCATACCTCGGTAGAATCACTGAAAACTGAATTTGGAAATATTGATGTCTTCTTTGATTATGACACCGTCTCTGGCAACATGTCACTTTATATTGCATATGTCTGTCCAATAGCACCTTAACCAACTTGATTGACATGTTACCTTCGCCATCTACACTGCTCCTGAAAGTTGAAAGCTGAAGTAATCAAAGAAATGAAAGTTAAGATTATGTTATTTGCTTATATGGGTGATGATTTTATAACTCATTTTGTGAGAATGCGACTAAACAGTACCCTTATGTGGCCGTGCTAGCAAGGGGCAGCGGAGAGAGATGCAATGGCCTCTTTAAGAAGTATTAAAAAATCGTTGAAGAACCGCGTGTTTAAACACTGAGTGATGAAGCTGCAGTAAGAAGATAAATAAACAAACAGACCCTATACTTTTATCATGTTTTTTGTGTGAATGTGTATTTGTGTGCAATTGCTTATGTTAACTTGACTTCTCTTTTTTTGCCGCCATTCATAAGCAAAATACGAATTCAACATGTAATTTTTTTTCAAATTTCATTTGTGGAGTTGACAGACTAGAAAATAAATTGCCTTTGCCAGGAATACCTTAGCATAGACGTTAGATGATGGATTTAGTAGGCAGACTAGTCTAGACAAGAGGAAAGCGAAAGCGATATACAGGGTGCCCCAAAAGTCCCAGCCCAGCCTCATAACTTTTAAAGGGGTTGAAAGAAGATAATGAAACCCTGGCAATGTAGGTTTGGTTAAAAGATCTACTTTTGTGTATAACCGGCATTTTGCCTTCCCCCTCGGGGGGGGGGGGGGGGACTCAGAAATTTCCAATGGAATGGGGGTGTAAAGGAATACCTCATTTGAAAGGTCTTCATTAAGCAAGTAAAATGCCTCATAAAGTGCTTCAATACGATGAGCGCATCCAAAATGGCGGCCAGTAAAAAATTAGGATTTTCCTCTTCGTTCCATGTGTGACTCAGGCTAAAGAAGTTGCAAAGAGACGTAGGTGGAAGCAAAATGCTTTGCTCAGTTTGGTAGAATTACACCCGCAACATGGTCTGCAGTTTGAAATTCAAAGTCTGGGCCTCAGTGCCCCACCCCATGGGTTTTTTTATAATAATAATCTGACCAACTTTGCTTCGCCACTGCGTAAATTGGCGAAACTCGGACGGTGAACATTTTCATTAGTTAAACATTGTGTTCATCAAACGGTCAAAGGATTGAAAGGAATTACTAATTCAAGGTACCTGCTCATGGAACTCTGTTCCTAGAGAGAGCTAGCCAGGGGGTGCAATGAGGCCCACAATCTGGATTTCAAACTGCAAAAGACATTGTGGGTGTAATCTAACCATATTGAACGAATCATTTTGCAGCCACCTACGTCCCTTTACGATGTCTTTAGCCTGAGTAATACAGAGGGATACAGAGGAAAATCGTAATGTTTGACCGGCTGCCATTTTGGTGGGCTCATCGTATCAAAGCTCTCATTTCGCATTTTGCTTGTCTAATGAATACCTTTCAAATGAGGTATTCCTTTCCCCCCATTCCATTGGAAATTTTTGAGTTGGCAAAATGCCGGTTATACACAAATGTCGATCCTTTAACCAAACTTAAATTGCCAGGGTTTCATTATGTTCTTTCAACCCCTTCAAAAGTTATGAGGCTGGACTGGGACTTTTGGGACACCCTGTATAGTTTTATTCATTTTTTCCCCTTTGGAGGCAAATACATTTTTTTATGTAACATTAAAATTCATGAATTAAGAAATAATTTATGACGTATTTCTACACGAATTTAGGCCTTTTTCAATCCCGAAAATCCCGCAGTTTACTCACCTACTATCCCGAGATTTTAGGATTAAGCAACAAAAGGGATTATATTATTCGGAATCCCGGAATGGATGGTCTAGTTTAGAGCCTATTGGTTGATCTCTATTAATAGTACCCTCTTCTACATAGTATCATTCAAAAGCGTAGATTTACATTACATCGTAGTGTGGAAAACAGAATGTGGTAATGGATTATTAATGAAGAACACCATAAGTAAGGTTTCTATATTAGAGCGTATGGCACTATTAATAATGGCGACTTAGTGTGAGCAAAGTCTGACGCCGATCTTGGACCAGCAGTTTTTATAAACAATGCGAAGGCAAGCAGCGACTCAGAATTTGCGTGAGACCATCAAAAGCTTGAACCATGACTTTGGTGGTATTAATAATGGTCTAGCAAAGTCAGTGCTTTGACTTAAAATGTCAGTCGACTCAAGAAATCCTAAGCCGGGTCAGCAGTAGACTTTGGGCGTGCTTTGGGAGGCTTCTCTGCAAAACAACGTCTTTACCATGCAGCCAAGACATATAAAAGGTCGAAACCAACCAGGGATGCTGCCGGTGTGAAAAAGGGGAAAAATGTAAAAATTTGTCTGTGGTGAAATAATACGTGAAAAATGTGAAAAATACGAGAGTTGGTGTGAAAAAAAGGCAAAACGCACAAACGAAGTAAAAACAATCAAATTATCCGCCCTAATTTTGGGCCCAGAATTATGTAGGTATGCCTGTGGTTAGAACACACAAAAGAAAATTGGTTGGTTTACGGGTGGAGTCACTTTGAAGTCGCTTTTGCTCTCTTGATTGAAATTATACAGAGAACACAATGGTTATTGGAAACGACAAATTTTTATTAAGGGTGATGTGAAACAGGTGATATATGAAAACGAAGAAATAGTGCTACTAAAATGAAAGTGAGTACGTGAAAAATGTGAAAAATTTAAAAGCAGGTATGTGAAAAATGTGGAAAAGAATGAAAAGCGGGTGTGCGAAAACTGTGAAAACAATAGAAAGTGGGAATGTAAAAAAATTTGAAAAAAGCTGGTACTCCCGGCAGCACCCCTGCTAACTGATGGGCGTAAAGTTAATTAAAATAGGAGGGAGAACATTTTCCTTCTCAGAAGTTTGGTAAGCATTGAAGCGTAACGGTGTTTATTCATTGTATGTTTTTATCAAACCCAATAATTGCGTTTCCAAAAGAAAAGCCAAAACAGTAAATAAATATTACACATATAGATTTTTTTTCATTTCTTTTTTTCCGTGTATTTTTTACATCTTTTTCACTGTTTACTGTTTATTATAGCGTTAAAGGCTTGTTGGCAAACCAAACGTACGACTGAAACAAGAAAATGTGCGTATACCTGCAATAATAATACCGAATTCATACAAAGCCCTCTCTCCCCACCCCTCAACTACTAATGTCGCTGTAATGTGTGGTGCAGTGGCAACCCGGACCACTGCACTGTGACTGAGGTTGGCGCTAATGACCAAGCTGTCGACGCGCCATTAAGCCTCATCTCCCCCCCCCCCCCC
>JAHWFP010041112.1:5411-24478 GCA_023313725.1 Lithobius niger
GGGAAGGGATTATAATTTTTTCAGATCCTGTCATGAAGTTTACAAGCTTTAAAGCTATTAGTACCAATACTGCAAGTATAGTTTTTTACAAAGCACTTTGCAGAAAAGCCTGGGCACATGGTTTCTTGGCTTCTTCTGTCTTTTAGGTGCTGGCTATGTTACGGATATGGGCATACAAGCAAGTAGTATGTTCATCATTGTGATGCCCTATCCTTCGACAGGTAATTGTTGAGTTTGGAGAATACTGCTACCACTCCGGCATGTGTTTGCTCGGCGTAGCCGGAGAAAAGCCGTCTGCTTCTTCTCAAAGTAGGTTTGCATTGCAATAAACCCAACACATACTTTAGTTAAAAAAAACAGTAGATTTATTGTAAATAGCATAACGGATATTTACCAAAAAAAAAGGTTCTTAGTGCATGGCAGCAATTCAGCACAATTTCCAAGTGAAATACCATCATAATACGAGAAAGTTCGACTTTTATAGAGAGTTGGCAAACCCAACTTGCCTTTTTAAGCCAATCAGTTCGTGACACGTTTGGCCAGTAAAAATCGTGTTTGCAAAATAAAGAGTTGTGGGTGGTATTTTGCCCAAATACACACTTTTGGTTGGTGGTTTTCACTGCAGGCAGTTCTGGCCAATCACACCTCGTAGCTGTATCTCCTAGCAAAGTTAAATTTCGCGCTGACTCGCAGCTTTCCCTCCTTCCAGTTTTCATAGATGTGCTGGCAACTCTCGTTGTCTCATGTGTTCGCTCTGCACTGCTTGCCTCAGGCATGGTTTTTCGATCAGCGTCTTTTGGGTAAAGGTTGGGAATCTTTCATTTTACGCGCGTCAAAAACTTCATTTACGCCAAAATAGTTTTCAGATGGCGCTCGCAATCGCAAGCGGCAATAGTATATACAACAATGAAAAAGTTTGCATTGTTGTCGAGCTTTATCCATTCAATATTTTTTTATCTTGTTTTAAATATTTTTTTCTAATTAAACTTTATGTACTATATTTGTTTTGTCGTCGTTATTCTGTTTATACATGTTCTATGCATCACATAAATTTTTCCTGGCCGGAACAATGCATTTATTCGGTATTTTTTGGACAAAACACGTAGGATCGGCAGCAATCCGTAACTCAAAACAATGCTATTTTAGCAAATACTATTGCCGATTGCGATTGCGAGCGCCATCTGAAAACTATTTTGGCGTAAATGAAACTAGAAATGGAAGTTTCCCAACTTTTACCCAAAAGACGCTGATCGAAAAACCATGCCTCAGGCAAGGTTTCAAATTCGTTTAGGCACAGCATTGCAGGGCAGTATCAAGTCGGCACTACTGTATCAAATGTTTCACACTTTCAAAGGTCCACAGTGGGTGCTTGACTCACCACTGTATTACTAGGAAGTATAATTATAATAATACAATCCGTTACATCATACTTATTGTGTGAATCTCGGCAAGAGATGGGTGTAAGGAACATTTTATAGAACATTTTTAACCCAACATGACTTTTCGTTAAAAACGAGACACGTTTTGCAACTAATGGCAACTGTCGGTGTGGAGAGCTGCTTAAATTAATTTGGCTACAGAACTAATCTTGGCTACAGGAATCATCTGCTGACAGTATCAATAAAAAAAAATCGGCTACTCTGATGGCTACTCTGTATGTGTTTTGACAGTCTCAATAGGTATACGAAAAGCACATTTTTTTTTGGAGGGTGGGGGTCACATTATTTTGGACCTTGAATGGGGGGGTCAAGATGGTTTTCATGGTCTCGAATGGTGATCATCTAAAATTTGGTAGTCACATTTTCATTTCCTCTGTCATTGGCCCCCCCCCCCCCCATGCCATAAATAATGACCGGACCCTTAGCTGTGTCTAGTGTCTAGTGGTCGCCATGCTCATATATATATATTTTATCTGGATGTTATGGGTTGTCTTCACGGGCGACACACTAGCGGGTGTCTTGATTAGGCAAATATCGACGTTATTAACGTCGTTTTTTCAACAAGAAAATATAAAGCTGTGTCACTGACAGTGACTTTTATGTTGTCAGGCGACCAAAGTCTCCCGATTAAACAAGTTTCAGCCTGTTTTGTCCCATTGTTATTTATCCTCACATGACTGAAAACAACCAAACTACCTTTAGATGTAAAGACAACGTGTCTAATGGTCGTCGTGTTCACATATATTTTATCTGAATGGGTGTTGTCGTTTATCACTTTGGAGGGTAACACACTAGCGTGTGTCTTGATCTGCACCAAAACAAAACTTGTTGAGGATTTCCGCCAAGCTTTTCGGCTGTGTGAAGTCGTGATATCGACGCCAAGCTTTTTCGCCAAGCTAATTCCACCGAGTACTAGTTCGAAGGTTAAATGAAATACATGAAAATTGCTTACTGTGCTGTATATGTACTGTGCTGTATATTATCAATTGCAACACAAGAGAATACATTATAAATAGCAAAACGCCATCTTTAATTACGTATCAGGGCTCAAGAAATACGGTCGCCAATTCGCCAAATGCGAATAAAAAATTGGTAATGGCGACAAAATATTATCTTTAAGCAGCCACTGTGGCGAATTTCCCATCCCCTTTTTTTGTATAGAATTCGCCAACAATACATTCTTTTTTAACATCTCGTGAAAAACAAAAGTAGATCGCAGCCGCAGCGTTATCTTTAGGGAAGGTTTTAACTTCTCACTCACGGTGCTATTATTTACTTATTTAATAACTAATTTAGGTACATAATTTTTATTTACTATTTCGTTTACCTTATGTTATTTAAAGAATTCTGGTGACTAAAACGTTAGTGGCCTAACTTAACTGGACGATCCTTAGCAACATTACTTTTTGCGGAGCCCAGTTACAAAGGTCAGCAACGATCAACAAAGAAAATATGAAAATCAGAAATCCAGCACTGTGATCCTGGAAGTTGGTGATCTTAACAAGGTTTTTCAAAATTCGTTATACTAAAATTACAATTAATTTAAAACTTAAAAATGAATTAAAATCACGGTAATGAAAAGTGTTATTTTAATTATTAACTGCTGAATGTGCTGTGTTTGG
Source organism: Lithobius niger (assembly GCA_023313725.1). Classification (NCBI taxonomy): domain Eukaryota; kingdom Metazoa; phylum Arthropoda; class Chilopoda; order Lithobiomorpha; family Lithobiidae; genus Lithobius; species Lithobius niger. Next base: position 8,473 of record JAHWFP010041112.1, read on the forward strand.
CTCATCTAGCGGACATCGGAAGGGTGCTCTATACGCTGACAACCGGGAAAAAGCAATCGAGGTTAGGTGACTAAAATTAAAATTAAATAAATCGAAAGTAAATATATAATTTTCCCTTAATTTTTTTTTACTTTGTTAGTAACAATACAACATATACTCTACAGTTTCGAGTATCTCCAGTTTTTCCCACTCTATCTTGCATATTACTGGTAGCAGGTGCACCTTTCAGTTAACTTTTAAGAGCAATTTATCAACGTCTGCTTTTGCGTTGCTAGCGTGATCGTTTTGACAAATCCAAGTAACTTGGAAGCTACTCCCGAATGAAATTTAGGGGTTGCCACTGGTAGATATTTCTTTTAAAAAGTTCATTCATGGAAATTCACGAATCTGGAATGGAAGCTTATCCACTTAATTTAAGCCTTTTTTCCGTGCTGGGAGTGGGAATGGGGCAGAAAAGTGTACGAGTATATGAGGGTAATTTTAAATCACGTGTTCCTAAAACACGTGTGTCAATAGGCCAATCAGTTGTTGGAGCGAAGGGAATGCAAGAAAAGTAAGCTAACGAAATTTTTCACCTGCATTTAACCATTTTTTTGGCTAGACCATATTTTGAATTACTAGGGACTCACATTTGTTTTAGGAGGGGGGATGTGGACCTGGAAACCTTCTCTGGTTTGACAGTTATTTGAAATTAAGTGCATAATATCCATTTGTTTTGAATTTGTTTCATAATTTCAGTTTTCATGTTTTCTTTTTTCAAGCGAGAATGATACTACAATAAATGCATCCAAAAACTTTACAGTTTACAGTTGAGTAACAAAAAGTACTCATACTTAGTGGTAGTTTTCAGTTGTTGGTAATGAACGATTTTAATCGGTTTAATTAGGTCGATGCCGCTTTAATGAATGAACGCTACGTTTTAGTATTTTACCGGCTTTTTCATTATTAAAGTTTCCCTTTTTTAATACTAAAAAACCACCTGCTTTGTGGTCATTTTTGGTAATAAAAAATAAAAATAAAATCATCATCTCTCATGTCTTGACAAAAATTTTTGCCCGAGAAACTTAATTTTTTTTTTGGGGGGGGGGTGGACTGTTGGCGACTAAAAAAAAATAATTAGGAGCCAACTTGGCGCCCAATTTTTTAAAGATTTCTTGAGCCCTGTTACGTATATAAAGTGGCAATAAACGTGTATATTATGTTTATTGCCACTTTATATCATCATCTCTCATGTCTTGACAAAAACTTTTGCCCGAGAAACGTAGTCTGAGGATTGTATTTATCTCAGTGGGCAATCACTTTGGTAGTCGTCTTTCTTTAATATCATTTTTTGTTACATTGCAGATACATTGTTTATGCATGCTTATTCCACTAAGAATTCGCATTTAAGCATTTAAGCCTTTTTTCTGTAAGCCTTTAAAGGAGTTATATTATAATAAGAATTCAGATGGCCTGTTGGAAGGTCATGGGAATGGTCGGGCGAAGTTGTGGCTCTCTTCTTTTGTCATTCATTATGCTAAAGTTCGACAACAAAAACACAATCCTTAACCAAGGAATCTTTCTAAACTTACTTCTTAAGTATTTGTGAGAAGAATGAACCAATATTGTAACCTTTTCAGTGAAAACAGCTCTCCACAACGCAACCACGTGTCCCTCCGAAAAATGTACACGGTTTTACTAGTGTCTCAGAATAACTTTCGTTCGTATGTGTTTGTGGTGCAGTGGGTGTGATCGTGGCCTACGGTGTGAGAGGTGCCCAGTTCGAAAACCATAGCTTTCCATTTTTTCCTCCTTTAAGCTATTGTAAATTTTATTCAAACATTTATTTAGACCACTAACTCCTGTTTTCTTAACGAATTAGATTTTTTTTGTCATTTTTAAGATTGACATTTTGTAAGAATTATCTGTGTAATGGGGTCAAGTAATGCACCAACAGAAAAGCTTAACAAGAACAATAAAATTCCTTTCATTTTCAGTTCTTTCAGAAATTTCCCAATACCATTGGCACCAATTTACGAAGTATCCATTCATCTGAAAAACTTCAAATTTTAAATATAGAACATTTAAGCATTAATGCAGGAGGGTTTTTAATGATTTTTCTCAAGGTTAATAAAATTCGGGAAGCCAAGCAGTTGAAAATAAGCAATTAGCATTGAATTTTTAGACATCAGGATTATTGGCACACGATTCTGTTAGCAGTTCTGTGGCAGAACATAACAAAAAACTAATTCACCCTACTTAGTCAAAAAATCCGTAAGTGTGTTAAATGGCTTTGAGAAGGAGGGCTTTCTTTTTTGTATGGCTAGGGCAAACAGATCCACGGGAAAAAAATATTGTCAAATTTGCAAAAAAACGAGGAAAAGATTTCCTGATAACGGTCCTTGCAGTTCTTTTGGTAAATTAAATTATCTTTCCAACTATATGCCACACTATAAAATTGATCTATTGTTTCCGGAGATACACGAGATTTAGTATATCACATGGTGGCCATTTTGAGGACGTCATTATGTGTTTTCCTTCAAATTACACAGAAACACAGATTTATGGAGCACATTGTTGTGGCATTTCTGTCAGGAAATTAAATTATATTTCTAAGGATAGTTCGTACGAAAGGATTGATGAAAGTTGCGGAAATAATTGAAAATTAGTGCACCACAGAGCTGACATATTGTTTTTCTTCAGATTAAACCAAAACTAATAGATTTATGGCATACATTGTTCAGGCATTTCTTTTAGCAAATTAAATTATATTTCCAACAATAGGTCGCATGATAGGATTGATCGATTAGTTCCGGGAATAATAGAGATTTAGTGCCTCGGACGGCGGCCATTTTGATGAAGTCATCACACCTTACGTCGTCACTTCCAGGAGTGTCTCCCGGTGAATTTCGAAACTACAATGTATGCAAGGGTGGAGTATAGAAATCTTTTTTTGGAATTCCTCATTGGCAGGTGTGGAAAAGTTGCTCTTGGGCATCACTATCGCACACAAAAAATTTCATCACTCTGGGTTCATGTCTTGAGGTGCCCCAAGGGCCTTCATGTTTAACATTGTACGGCAATGGGAGGAACGGCGAAAAAAGCAAATATGATGATTTGACATTTTTTAATCTAATTTTTAAGATTATCTCATTCGATTGTCTTAGAAACTACGTTAGCATTCCGTAATTACAAAGAATTAAATTTTTCTTAAAAACTGTGGGAATAATATAGCATCGAAAATTGGCCAAAATGGCTTTTTCGGCAATTTTGGCCCATAACTACTACTTACACTATTGTTTATCTTTATGCCAGTTGAGGATGTGGCCATAGCGACTAAGGCGCTATGCAAGTGATCTGGAGGCGAACTGGGTAGCCGGTTCGAATCCGGGTCATGCCACTCCGACGAAACCTAAGTGCATGAAGGTGGCTTACTGAACTACGTTATTTCTAGTGTATGTTTTTCGCCGTTGGCTTGTTTCCGATTTTCCTTAGTATTATTTCCAGCGATTTGTTTCTATTTTCTTACACTATTGCACATGAAAATTTTTTTGGGGCAATTACGGCTACCTTTCTTAGTTTCTAAGTGTTTCAAATGAGATAATATTAAAATTAAATTTAAAACAAATGAAATCATCATTTTTGCTATTCCGCCCATTGCCATACCATGTTAAACTTGAAGGGTCTTGAGGCACCTAAGGACATGACCCCAGATCGGTGAAATTTTTTGTGTGTGATAGTGATGCCCAAAGACAAGTTTTCCACACTCTGCCAAAGAGGAATTCCAAAAAAAAAAGGTTTCTACACTCCACCCTAATGCACAGCTTCAATGTGCAATATACAGCTCATCAATAACAAGTATCTCCAACGTTACTACAATTATTTACGGGATATAAGGTTTATGCTGGTACCTTTACTAAATGTTCAATGTGAGAAATCTCCCTCATCCAGCTAGTGCGTTTGTTTACTCAGAAAGGGCACTTGGCGAACATCCCAACTGTAAAAAAGAGTGGCTTAGCAACTTACTTAAATAAAACTTGGAAGTTGAAGTATTCTTATACTGTTAGCCTCAAGTTTCCTTTTTTTAAAATCATTCCTTGGTATCTCTTTAAGGGAAAAAAAGCTAAGCCGTCCCCCTAACCCCCCCCCTCCCTCTGCCCCACCCAACGAACTAGACACACAAGAAAAAAATGCTCTTAATGTAATAAACTGTAATACTCCGTTTGGTTTTATTTCATTAAATCATACGCAAGAATTCTGAGGGGGGGGGGGAGTGATGGTAAAACTATGTGAAACAATTTCCTTTATGAAATTATAGAAAAACCTTATGGGAAGGGTTTTGAAACTGTCTTGTATTTGGGTTAAATGTAAGACATGTGTTGTACGCAAACATGTACTGCCAAAGGTCTTTTTATAATTTTTTCAAAGTACTTACAGTAACTTAGATGTTAACATCAATAAGCTTGAAAGTAAGGATTGCAGTATTTTATATTTTCTAAACATCAAAGGCTAATTTGAATATGCAAACTTGCAGCCTGAGGCAAGAACTGGCAACTTTATTTCTGTGAACTCCTAATTCTCCCCTCAATGGATAGTACACAAGCCTAGAGCCAACAGCTTCATATGGCCGCCATTTTGTTTCATTTGAGATGAAGTTTGTGGTACTAAAATGGACAATTTTCAACTTCATAAGTGGTCAACATTATAATTTGCTGGTCCATCATTGCCTGCCTAAGATCATGTGGCCTGAGGACGCCATTTTCGGTCGCGAAACTGCAATGTTAAGAGACCAATTGTCCAAGGGGAGGAAGGTGTGTGTGGGGGCACTTGTGCATATAATGATTTTTAGTTGCCTGCAAAGTGGTATTCGTTTAAACCATGCAGTTGCTTGTTAACCACTGAAGTGTTGTTTAGCCACAATAGGAATGCATGCATGTTAAGTGTTAGAAAATAAATTTCCACAGAAGTTATTTTATCTACCGATTTCAACATCTCATCCCTCCGTTAACAATGGCAACAATGGTCTCTTGTAACAATGGTGTTTGGAACGCTCTAACTATGAGCTATATAAATCGAGAGACGAGATCTCTCATACCACTGGAGATGAGAGATCTTGTACCACACATATATGGTTCTTGTCGTGGATTCCGAACAATGAACCATTGTTAGCATTTTTTGCTTGTAGTGAAAGAAAGGGGTATATTGACTCAAGGAGAACTTGACATAGGCTTCGTGACGGATGACAAGTATGATGAAGTATGGAGGATGGCTGCTGAAATAGGTTTGGACGAAGATGACTTTAGATTATATGGGATTACTGGTGGGAAAATGGTTGGGGCTGACCAAGGCTTAACTGGGAGAATTGATAACAATCATTGTGCTAACAATCAGGGTCCTAACAGTGCCCAACTTGGTTCTGTAAACAATGGTGTGTACTCAAAGTTTGCGTCTTCACTATCAGCAAAGGGAGCCGGTGTAGATAATCAGTGTGCAATCAATCAGAATTCTAACAATCCCAACTGGGATCAGTGAACAATGCTGTATACTCTAAGTTTAAGTCAACGGGTGCCGATGTGGGATATAATCACAATGCATCTGGTGTTGCGTCTAGACCAGAAGATGAGAACAAGAGGCCAGCAACCTATCTGGAAGCTTTGTCTAGGCGGAGTGGTGTATGGGGTTGGCACCGCCACTGAAGAGGATTTTGAACTGGGTCAGGATCAGCGTGATATCGCCTGGCTTAAAAAAATTATCGGGGGAGCTTATCTAACTTTAAAATGGAAATTTCACTAATCATAATTGCCGAACAAGCCGGAAGGCCGTACTTCATTCAGCATCTCAGGGACACCCTCGTTGAACTTATCTACTTGAAGAATGTGACGGGGATTTGCTGGCTTCGTGCAAACAACGTCTTCCAAGTTTCTTTTGCCAACTACGAATCTAAGCTTAAGGTTCTGAGGGCAAGGTCTCTCCTTGTTAATATAATATAATATAATATAATATAATATAATATAATATATAGAGATGATGCTCGAGGCATCCACCCACCCAAATTCCCCGGCGGCAGATAATGGTTGTCTGCAATACATGATCTCCACTCTCGGACTATCCAGATGAGAATTTACTGACTGCCCATGGAAGTAAGTGCAAGTGACATTGCAAGTGCGCTCCACGACTATGGATCAGTTAGTTGTAAGTATAAGACAGGAGGCCCTTAACGTGGATGGCCTTCATTATTGTTGGTATGGCATTTGGAATCTTGTTTTAGAGCTGAAAGAGTCGGTTTTGCTAGATGATGTCCCCAACATTATTGGTGTGCGTGGTGTCCCGGCCTTACTGGCCGTGTCAGATAGGGCCCCTAGGTGCCTTAAATGCAAAACCCGTGGGCATGTGTGAAAATTCTGTCCGTGGGTTTATTGTGAGCAGTGCCATTCTTTGGTGAGGAAAGACGCCTGCTGTGTTCACCAGAGCCTGGTCCACAATCAGTTGCTGCCGGCAAGGATGTGGTCACTGCCCGTGATGTTGGTCCAAGAGTTGAAGTGCAAGATAGTGTGCGGGAGTATCTGCCTATTGTTAATGTGCTCCTAGGTGTGTCTTTGGGTGAAGAGGGGGCGAGCTGGGTGGTGCGTCAGCCGCGAAGGAGGAAGGCCTCCAAGAAGTCTAGTTTGGCAAGTTCTCTGCCTTCTTTGAAGTTACCGGCTATGGAGGACACTAACAGATTTGCGGCGCTTGCACCTGAGGTTGGCGTAAGTGAAATGGTGACCGACGGGCCAGACTGGTCTAGTGTGGCCCCTCCCATCATCCTTTCTGACTCACAAGCTGGAGTACCTCCTGTAGCTACGCTGGACGCATGTAATGACTTGGTGGATGTGGGATCAACTACTTCAGATCTGGTGGAAGCTAGTGCGGCGTGTTTGCAGTCAGCTGAGGGTTCCGACTCTGTGGAAGGGGACCTGGAATGCGTGCAAATGGTGTGTTGTGCACTAGTGGACAATGTGTGCGTGCAGTCTTTGCAATCAGTACAGTTGTTGAATGTGAATCCTGACCAGTCTAGCAAGACGGACCTGTTAGACATAGGTTAGTTTTGGCATTGTTTTGGGTGCTGACCACTTTATAGACATCTTACTTTCACTTTGTGCTCATGGAACGTTAGGGGGGCGAGGAACAAATTAGAGGACATTGAGTGTTTGAGTCGGAAAGTGGACATTTTAGGCCTAGTCGAAACAAAGTTACCAGTGGGTGTTACACCATTACTGGCAGGTTGCAGCTGCCTTGCAGGTCCAGGAAATTCTGGAATTCGGGTTTTAATAAGGGAATGGGTTCCTTTCTCTCTCGTCCCCATCCCCATTTGCCCAGGTATTGATGCTTGTGTGTTTAGAGTGTGGTGGAGGACTTTTTGGCTCACTGTTGGGTTCATTCATGTTACTGGTGTCATTTTGGAAAACGAGTGGGTGAGGTGGGTTGGTTCCCTTCCGGGGCCTTTGGTCTTGGGAAGCGATTTCAACGCTCATCACTGGTTTTGGGGCAGTCCTCGTTGTGACGCTCTGGGTAAACTGTTTGCCAGTTCCCTGGATGTTTTAAACTTGGAAATTATTAAGAATGGGACACCGACCTTTGTCAGGCTTTATGGGGATCTTATACAGGAATCTGTGTTGGATATGTTTTTCTGCTCAACGAGTTTAGCCCATTTATTTTCGTTTGAAGTATCGCAGGACTTAAGGGGGAGCGAGCACTTTCCGGTGGCTCTGTCTCATTCCAGTGGGTTGATCTTCTCCCATCTCGAGGACTGGCGTTCCTCCCGCCCAATTATTGTGTCGGGGGACTTAGCTCCATGCATTCAGCGCTGGGTTAGGCCAAGAGGACGAAGAACTGGGGTGCTCCCTCGGAAGTGCACTAACACTCATCCTGTTTGGTGGACCCCTGCTTGTTTGAAGGCTGTCAAGGAACGGCGCAAGGCTTGGCAGCGCTTTCGGCGTGTTCGTTCTGATTCGCGATGGTATGAATTTCTTGGGGTCTCTGTTGAAACGAGATTTGTTTTGCGGAAAGAAAAGGCCTTGTATGGTGCTAGGGTATGTGAGCTGGTTTCTCAGGGTGTTCCTCTTTCTCGTCTGTGGGCTTTGGTGCGACCACAGGATCAACGGATAGCAATTCCGTGGTTTGAGAATGGCTGAGGAGTTTAATAGGAACTTCTCGGCTGTGTACTGTTCAGCCAAGGGGCCTCCCCCTCCAGATCTGGCTGATGAGTATGGTCCTCAGCTGGATCTCCCCCTGTCTATGGTGGAACTTACAGCGGCCTTGGACTCCTGCTGGACGAGTGGGGCTGCTGGCATTGACAATATATCGTATGCCCAGCTAAAGGGACTTGGTGTAGAGGGGCGAGAAGAGCTTTTGGCTTTCTTTCAAAGCCGTTTTGATGGTGGAGTAATTCCAGAGTCTTGGCTTTTTTCGGTGCTGTCTCCGGTCCTTAGCAGGGGTAAGTCCAAAACAAGTGTTGTGAGCTACAGGCCAATTGCACTGCTCTCTTGTGCCCGAAAACTTTATGATAGGATTCTCGTCCGCAGGTTAACGTGGCAGGTGGAGTGCTCGGGGAAATTATTTGAGGCTCAGTTTGGTTTTAGGAAGAATAGGTGTGCTCAAGATGCTGTCTTGTTCCTTGAGTTGGGAATTCAGGAGGCTTGGGTAAATGGTAGTTTGGCTGTTGCCGTCTTCCTTGACATCAAGGCCGCTTATGATACGGTTGATGTGGCCTGGGTGGGTCACGCCATGAGCGGGCTTGATGTTAGTGGCAAGTTGAGGAGGGCTATTCTGGCTCTCCTTGGTAATCGCCAGTTTGCAACCAGGGTTAATGGCTATTGGTCTAGTGTGGCTTCCACCGACAGAGGGCTCCCACAAGGGAGCTGTTAAGTCCGGCGCTTTTCGCTATTGCGATTAATGCCGTATTCATTGAGATGAGTCTCTCGGTCAATGTGGTCGCTTATGCTGATGATGTGGCTGTGTGGATTGCTGGCACCGATTTACCATTACTCCTTAGGGTACTTGAAGTTGCTATTGAAAGGGGCTCGGCTGCGCTTGCTGCCAGAGTGCTTGCTCTCTCTGCAGCAAAGACAGAGTTGATGATCTTCCATAGGGGCCCACGCTTGGATGGTGTTATTACTGTTGATGGTATGCCAGTCCATTCTAAGTCGAAGGTTCGATACTTGGGTTTTTGGTTGAATCCAGAACTAACGTGGGCGGCTGATGTCGTCTTTGTCAGAGAGGTGGTTGTGTCACGGCTGCAGGTTTTAAGGTTCTTTGCCACAAATAAGTTAATAGCGAGACGTGCTATTGTCTCTACCTTTTTTAGGGCTTGTATTAGAGCCTACGCTGATTTTCATCGCCCCATTCTTGCTTATTCCAAGCGGGCTTTGCGGGGGATTCAGGTGGCATTAAACGACTGCTTACGTACAGTCTCTGGCTGTCTGCCATCTACTCCTATTTTGGCACTCCATGTTGAGACGGGGGAGTTACCAGTTGATTTGCGAGCTCAGGAACTTCTCTTGAGCCTGTGCCTGAGAGCTGTTGCTAGAGGTCCTCAGGATCCTCTGGCACGTTTGCTCCTGGACTACACTTCGTTGGGTCAGGGTGCACGTGATCTGCTTGGGGCTCCTGGGCAGGGTGCTACCCTGCTCCTTGACAACGGGCTCCGAGCGTTCCCGACCCCTGTTATATCATGACCCCCCCTGTCCGTGGGCCTGGTGTGGGACGGCTCTGAGCACTGTGTCTATGCAGGCTGAGGGTACTTTGCAGGACTTTGTTCAGTTGTACTGTGATGCTTCATTTCATCTCAAGCGGTATGAAGGGTGTGTTGGGGTCGCTGTCCCAGAATTCCATCTGGAGTTTAACTACTTTCTGTCTGGTCTCCCTTCGGTTTTCCTGGGAGAGCTCGTGGCTGTTTCAGTGGCTCTTGCTGTTGGTATTGACTTGGAGATGCCACGGTTCTGCGTCTTGTCGGACTCTGCTACTGGCATCGGGTTTCTGAAACGAAGCTTTCATTCGTTAGAGGTGTCTCATCCTATTGTTTGGGAAATTGGATGGAAGCTTTTCTGCGCTGTTCAGAGAGGTGTCTCTGTTTCTATTTTGTGGGTACCAGGGCATTCTGGAATTTTCGGGAACAAGCTGGCCGATGACCTTGCTAGGCAGGGTTTTACGTCCAGGCACAATGTTATACAGTTCCCAGTTGATCCTGGGGACCTGCGCTCTGTGACCACTGCCATGTTTCTGAGAAGGTGGCAGACTAGATGGGAGACTGGTGAATCTGGACGTACTCTTTTCGAGATACATCCGTCTGTTTCTGTGCCGGCTGCTTTGGGTCGGCTGTCGCGGAAGGATTCTGGTCTTATTTCTAGGCTGCGGACCGGGCATGTTCAACTGCGGGTACACCTTTATCGGCTTGGGTGGTGCACTTCACCCCAGTGTACCTGTGGTACAGGAGAGGAGACGGTTAGGCACTTTTATTCTCTTGTCCCCTCTGGGTAGCTCAGCGTCGTCTGCCCCCGAGTAACAGGAATGAGCCCATGGCTGAGGCCTTAAGTGTGCCACCACACTTGATGGGTAGTAGAGACTCTCTTTGAACGGTACTTGGATTCTGTCGGGCAACTGGCCGTGTCTCTTAGGGTTAGTTTTGTCTCCGTTCTTCCTTTACTGTCCGGCCATCCAGGCACCAGGTTGAGGCTGTTGGTCTGTAGTGGTACCTGTTTCGTTGTTGTTGTTGCTGTATAGTTTTAGTAGTTAGAAGTTAAGTTAGGTATTGAGCTAATGACGTACTGGGTAGTATTGCTCACAATAAATAAACCAAACCAAACTCTCATAATAATAAAACTAAACTAAACTAAAACTAGTGGGTTCTGAGAGAACCCACTAGTGGGTTCTGCCTACAATGAAATAAGGAAAGTTAGTCGAAGGAAAAGTATTATTGTTGTCTGAAGGGGTATTTCGGAATCAAACTCGAATGCAACGACACAAGCAAATTTATGCTTATTTAATGCTTGTTTTTAATATTTATTCATAGTTATGAGTAAAATAACCAAACCAATTTACAAGTAATATTTCATTGTTATTCCTAAACATTTAACGTTAATTTATTTGCATTTGAAATACGGTAACATAACACAACAAAGTAAAAAAAAAAATATCTAACGGAATTTAACACTACAACCATCCAACACTTGTAAATTCTACACCAATTCTGCTTGTAAATGTTAACCAATTCTGCTTAAAAACGAAAACAAATTATTTGGTGTATAGCTCTCACCCTACCCGATGAAGGTTGCCTTTGTCATACTTTTGTTTATTTTAAATTTGTTTGTGTAGTGTAATTGTTTGTTATTCCTACACATTTTACGTTAATTTGGTGGACAGCTCTCACACTACCCGACGAAAGGTTGCCACACGATGAAGCAAATTTGATGCCTATTAATGCTTGTTTTCATACTTATTTGTACTTATGAGTAATATAACTAAACCAATATATGAGTGATATTTATTTGTTATTCCTACACATTTTACGTTAATTTGGTGGATAGCTGTTACCCTACCCGATGAATGATGCCTCCCAGAGAGGCCTAATGCTAGCCGTGCTGACACAATCATGTGTCATATTTTTTTTTTTTTTTATTTGGTGGATAGTTCTCACCCTTCCCAATGAAGGCAGTTGTCTCCCACAGAAGCCTAATGCTAATCATGCTGACACAACAGTCTGTCATATTTTATTTTACCGCATCGTTGTTCAACAGTTGAAGTCATCGTCATCACGCAAGCATCCGTCATGGTGTAGAGGTTAGGGGGAGTGGGCGACCCTAACGTGATAAAACTAATGTGTGGGGATGATTTAATGTACGAAACTCAATAATTAATAAGACACATTTGGTTGGGTTCTATATTTAATGTTCAATGCAAGATTTTATACATAGCTCAGCCTGCCACGACATTACCAAACAAGCTATTAATAATTACTGATGTGATGGTTGAATAAAAATCAATAAAAAGGACATGATGACTGAAGTGAGGAGGACTGGTGAAATTGGGGAGGAATAATAATAGTTTTCTAATAAGGTTGCCAAATAATACTTACTGTCATGGAGGACTGGGGTCGAATGGGGGCTTGGAATGCACATGCTTTACAATTGATGTGATTTCATTATGCGATACATTGTCGTGTAACAATATAGTGAGTGAGTTTAAGAATAGAGGCAGGGCACACTTAAGATTGTCATCCAAGCTCAGCTCAAGGGAATCAAGATGCTGGGTTATCAGTCCCAGCATCAGGTCGTCCAATATTGACGTTGGTAGGAGCTGATGCAGGATGAGTCACTACAGAATGCCCCCCCACCCCTCCCTGAGACAAAAGTGCAGCAGCTCCGTATGATGCTGAAGTATTCCTAAACTTGTTTTATGCAAACTTGTACTTTTGAAATGGTGGAACAGGCTCAGGACCCAAAAATAAAGACATGGAAAAAAGAAAATACACAATATTACACTTTGAACCTCATAATGAAGTCGATCCCGGTTAAAGGAAACGGAATGGTTTTCAAAAGCTCTAACTTATTAGTTGCCCAGCCCTAAATGTGGCGAGGGACAACTGTAAGACCTTACAATTAAACTTACAATCTAATTCCGTTCCACCTAGACCCCGGTAACCATTGGTACGGAGAGATCCTTCCCCAAAATCTAGGATTTTTTATAAATCAGACAGCGTTTATATTGAGGTTGTCAAACAGCCAGTGAGTTTAAGGGTTGACGGACATTTTTTATTTAAAATAGTGACTTGAGTTATTATGATACTCGTTAATGCACACGTCCGTCACGACTCAAAGTTCACTGCTAAATGCATAGACTAAGGTCGACCAAATAAGCTGGCTGCTGAGCCCAAACGCGTCTTAACAAGATATACTTTAAAAAGTATCAACTATCAAGTAAAGTTTAAAAAAAGTAACATCTTCAATTAAGTTGGATTGAAGGAAAAGAAAAAGGTCTGTCAAAGGTTCGGTTTTACCTGAGAAAATTAATGCTGATAAAAATAAGCGCTGGTTCAAGTCAAGCATTTAATGAAAACGTTAGGATATATTTAAAACTGAATTAAATTATCTTCAACGATCATCATATTAATGACAAGAAATAATGATGCAATTAAAAAATAACAATGTTTGATTCGCACACTTAAAATAGCAGTCGCTAACTGTTTACAAGAAAATCGTGTGCAATTCAGATTATAAGTATATAAACTCATGGTTAGCGATGTTGCTAAGCAACGATCTCGCGCTCACGTGCTACCATTGTTGACGTCAACGCCTTCGTTCTATCAGATGTTCCCGATTTTGAAGCAAACGAAGATGAAGTGCTCGCCTGTTTTATTTTGCTTATTTTCAGGTAAGTAGGCGTTATCAACTATGCTGGAAGGTTGAAATTAATTTGTTAATTTTCATAGTTTTAAGTCACGCAAAGATTATGACCCGATTGCTACATTATCTTTTAGAAACTGGATGCCAAAAAAAAAAAGATCCCGAATGCGGCAAGGACTTTACGTTCGATCCAAAGATGGCAGCCTCCAGGGAGAGAGAAAAAAAAGACCGCCGAGACTTTACACAAACGATTTCGAGCGACAATATTCAACTGCTTTATAGGGGTGAACAGTTTAAAATTTGTTAAATTGTTTGTTAATGAATATTGAATGTGTTGATTGTATGTGTTGATTGTATTTGTTTTCTTTTAAATACGAAATTTTATAGCCTACCAGGGCACAGGGGCTCGGCACACAAAACGAGTAGCACCAGCGTAACTAATTTCGACCAGGAAGACAAAAAAAGTATTAAAAAAATATTTAAAAATCACCACCACCATTACACACAATACTAACAAGGGGGAAAACTAGCCTGCGAAAACGAACATCGCTATTTTCAAGTTTAAACACCGCCAGCTATGCTATTTTTTGTTCGATTACTTTCGTTCCAGGCTTCCTACAAACTGCAACTCTTTCTAATTCCAGCAGCACCGACAATTCATCACTTCGTCATTTTTTTCACAACAAGACAAGCCCCCAAACACCGACGTGTAGGCGAAATCACCCCTGAACCAATTTTACGGGTGCTGTTCAAATTCTCGATTTTATCAAAACGAACCACAATTTCGTTGTGACTTTATCTTCCGATTTTAACGTACTATACTTCGTTGGCATCCAACCGTTATATACGTTTTATCCTAAATATACAAGCAAGAGTAGTAACCCACTCGAATCACTCAAAGGACATCGAAATGCGCAGAATACAACACCTTCTCATTTCGCCATCATTGTTATCCCACAATGCTTAGCGTGCATCACAGTGTTTAATCACGGGCTCAAGAAGTTGCCTTGCGCCGGCTGGTTAAATCGATGATGATTTATTACGGAGCAAGGGCCCGAAGCCATGCACTCCGTTGCCAATTACCTAATACAGTACACAACACACACTAACACCAACACACTAAACACACCAAAAAATGCCTACAAAATACTGGTTATCCGGCTGGTTATCTACAAATTCCAACAAAACACTTTAAATAAAACCGGTTAACGTGTTTATTAAGAAACTTTTTACTAAATAATCACGTGTATTATTGAATAAAGCTGCACCTTCTTGAAACCGTGACCAAACAGTATGATGCGCGCTAAGCATTGTGGGATAACAATGATGGCGAAATGAGACGGTGTTGTATTCTGCGCATTTCGATGTCCTTTGAGTGATTCGAGCTGGTTACTACTCTTGCTTGTATGTTTAGGATAAAACGGATAGAATGGTTGGAAAGTTAAAGATCTTAGGATTCCAACGCGGTATAGTACGTTAAAATCCTAAAATAAAGTCACAACGAAATTGTGGTTCGTTTTGGTAAAATCGAGAATTTGAACAGCGCCCTTAAAATTGGTTCAGGGGTGATTTGGCCTACACGTCGGTGTTTGGGGGCTTGTCTTGTTGTGAAAAAAAATGACGAAGTGATGAATTGTCTGTGCTGCTTGAATTAGAAAGAGTTGCAGTTTGTAGCAAGCCTGGAACGAAAGTAATCGAACAAAAAATAGCGTAGCTGGCGGTGTTTAAACTTGAAAATCGCGATGTTCGTTTTCGCAGGCTAGTTTTCCCCCTTGTTAGTATTGTGTGTAATGGTAGTGGTGATTTTTAAATATTTTTTTTATTATTTTTTTTTGTCTTCCTGGTCAAAATTAGTTGTCCTGGTGCTACTCCTTTTGTGTGCCGAGCCCCTGTGTACCACGGGAAAGAAAAAAAAAGGCATGCATTAACACGTTAATAGTATAGGCAACACCAATAATTATTTTAATAATCATGTTGCTTAACGCATGTTTTTATTTTTTGCGGTTAAGTGAAAAGGCGTTTTCGAAGGTAACCTGAGAAATTCGACCGGATTTTTTCGGGAGAAAGACACGAAACTGCAAAAAATTATTACGGGATAAAATTCGTAGTTAATTAAACTTAATTGTTGCGGTGTGAAGTTCTTTTTTTTTTTCTAAAGCTAATATAAACTTCTTCGGAATAAGTGGGAACAAATGTCACAATGTTGAAAAATTTGTTCTTAAAAGAGTATCCAACTTTCAATTTTAATTTGTTGTCAGTTCAATGAAAATATTTAAATATCGTGTGCAAGTTTGAATATAATTAAAATCTAACCTAAACTTTAATTGTACATGTTACTCACCTTGTTATTGCATTTTTTGCACAGTTTTTGCATGATACAATAAAAAACAAAAATCATTCTGTGGTTCTTTAGAGGTTTACAGTGGACAACCTGCCGAAGATCCAGGAATGGTAATTTTATAACATCCAAACTTAAATTCGGGTTGGATTTATGGTGCTATAAACATTTTGCAGTGGCCCCCCCCCCAAAAAAAGTGTGATTACTTCGCAACGAGGTGGACGCATGTTTTTTAATCACTGAAGATGGGACGAATGAAGATAAATTTAGATTTTAAACTTCAGTTGTGTTTGAATTTTTCCATTTGACAAGT
>JAHWFP010041113.1:10897-21943 GCA_023313725.1 Lithobius niger
CGGGCGACGCGTAGATGCGGCAGGGATATGGGGCGGGTATCTAACGTTCAAGGGAGGGAAAATGTTGATCCTAGGTGCACGTGGACCGACCAATAGACCCTAGATGCACGCTCCACCCCTCCCACGGATTTAAATGTGATACCCAAAAAGCATGGGGCTCTGTTAGGCTGTAACACTATACTAGACCCCCGGGTGATAAGAACTACTTACGTACGTTACCTTTGAAATGGTCCGCAGTGACACTAAAGTTGGAAGTTGGATACGGAATCTTTTTTTGGGCATTATTAAGCACTATTAATCTTCGCAGTCGTCTAAATCAACGTTTTCTATTAAAAGGTATCAAAGACGTAGGATACTGCTCCCATGAAATGAAATCAGAGAATGACAAATGCGAAGACCCCACTGTTCAGAAAGCACACTATGCAAATTGAAGAAGGACGACTCATTACGTGAATGACACGATTACAAAAAAATTTTAAAACACCACTTACGTGAACCTAAGGAGTACGACGTAATTTTTACATGATGAAGTTTCCGTGATGTGCGCCAAGATAAAAAAAAAAAACATGTTTCTCCTATACGATTAAAAAAAAATTTCTTTCTAGACACATAGCCTACCCCCGCTCACCCTCATCTCGCTCGAATGGTATCGGCCGCAAATCTGACTGCAGCAAAACAGAGTGACGACACAAAGTTTGCATAAACAACACAGCTTATTACCTCACCAATTTTGTTTTTCATTTTAATAGTTACAGACCGTACGATAAATTAGTTATAGAACCCGTGGCAAACTGTATGGGATTTATGAGCCGATGGGCGATATCCCTCACATGGCCAATCCGCTCGAACTACGTCTCGATGACGTCTCGGCTTCGCCTCGACATCATCTTGACGTAGTTCTCGCGGATTGGCCATGTTCGGGATATCGCCCATCGGCTGATAAATCCCATACAGTTCGTCAGGGGTACTATAACTATTATTTATTTACCGATATTTTAGCCGACACGACCAACTGCCGCGCGCGCGAGCTGCTCAGCCTAGCTTGAGAGAAACCTTTCCTGCATAGCATTGCTTGTATCCCATGAAGTCATGTGCACACTGCACAGCCACTTAGTGAATTCAATGCGCGCGCATTGTCAGATTCAGGGTGACTTCTTGCGATTAGGCCTATCTGCAGTGTCTTTACGGTGGAAGGTACATCTGCGGATCTCACACCACAGATAAAATAAAATTAGAAATTTTTCTTGCATACAGTTTAAGAATGATGAAATACGAGTTTGACTTTCTGAAAAATCGGTATTGGTATATCGGTATCTGTATTGGTTCAGGTCGGGGCAAAAAAAATCTATATCGGATTAGAGGTCGACCGAACTTCGGTTTCGGTTTCAGCACCGAAACCAACAAATTTTTGGTTTCGGTTTCGGTTCTGGCTTCGACCAAAAAAGTTATAGGTCAATTTCGGTTTCGGTCGAAACCGACCAACTAGTTTCGGGTATGGTTTCGGTTTCGGTTGAATCCTATGCTGCAGTTTCGGTAAAGCCGAAACCAATTCCCCTCCTGGCAGCAGCCAATTTCCGCGTAATCTAACTACGCCCAGGGGCACCGACATCCAGATCCTGCTTTATTTTGCCATGCCCATCAATAATAAATACATTTTTTTCAATCCATATTTAATCATATTTATAATGGCATGGTTGCACTGCAGGGAATTTATGCTTTAATTGCCTTTATTTACGTTTTCAAGCAAGGCCTATAGGCTACTCATTGAATGAAACTCTTTTCCGGTGCTCTGGATCTCCCTTACTGACACGAGTTAATCGTTTTAAAATATAAAAAAAACTAGCAAGCAGAAATAAAATGCAAACGAAAGTCATGAATTATGTTCGCAAGATAGACATTTTTTTTTTAGGTGGGGAGGATGGGGGTGGGGGGAATGGCGCGCGTTGATTTGCTTAGCCTAGCGGCAGAAAAGAAGTAAACTGGTCTCTGCCTCCCAGTCTAGTCTATGTAAAACCATTCACTCATGATTTAATGATTTTATCCTTACTTTTTGTCTAATTATTAAAAGTGATATTATTAAGGTTAGGTTTTGGTTCCAGTTTCGGTAGTGGTTTCGGTTTCGGCCGAAACTGATTTAATGGTTTCGGTAGTGGTTTCGGTTTCGGCCGAAACTGAATTGCCAGTTTCGGTAGGGATTTCGGTTTCGGCCGAAAACAAATCTCCGGTTTCGGTAGTGGTTTCGGTTTCGGCCGAAAGTGAAAAATCTTGGTTTCGGTCGACGACTATATCGGATCGGATCGGATAGGTATTTTTGTGTATCGGTCGATCCCTATTTTAAGCCAGGTTTAATTTTCGGGAACACAGAAAAATTTTCGGCCAAACGGATAACCACCGCATTGCTAGTAAGTAGGGGGGGGGAGGGCATCACTTAGCGATTGGACATAGATGCTTGATGGTTGCAGGTACGGAGCTTGGAATCTGTTCGCGGGGGGGGGGGGGGGTAGGGGTGACGAGACGTAAGGGGTACGGCAGACCGCTAATTTTTCGCTGCCACCCGTACAAACTATCTTTCGTTCCCATCGAACTCTGCGACTAAGGTTTATGCCCTATCGAATAGACTCAACAACTTTTCACCGCTATCCAATTCACCTAGTAATGTTTCCTCCCTTCTAACTTCCATATTTCCGTTCACCTGTAGCACGGCTTGGTACTTGTGGCATGGCGCCGGTTGGTGCCAGTTTTAGCTTTGCCGGCTCGTAACGAAAACCGTCAATAATGTGAGTTCAGAAGCGAGTGGAAAAAATAGTTTCGTCAGGAGGAATAATCTTTATCTTATTGTCACGTATTATTTACTCAAACGATGTTTGATTTAGGTAATCCCGGTAGCGTTGTTACCATGGTAGCAACATTCTTGCTATCGCAATTAAATTCTAGCTGCGGGAATGAAAAGGCGAGTCGGTGCATAAACGTTCTCTTAAAATGCACTACGCGCTGAATGAGAATAAAACAATACCTACAAAGAACTGGTAATTTGTTCCAATGCTTTTAACGGTAATCTTCAGACGCATGTACACCCTAACAATTACAGACACGAACACGTGTTTCATATGTGTTGATAAACGGTCTATAAATTTCGAAGCTTAAACTGCTAATCTCTCTCACTGAGTAATGCTTTTATAATGTTCAATTTTCAACGAGTTTCAAACTTTCCTGTCCCATCCCTGTCATTTTTTTCGTAATCTCCTTGCAACAGTCAAACTCGACTGGCCGTCAAGGGCTCAAGCAGTGGCAGGAAAGGGGGAAAGCCGGTGAGGCCAAACCTCCCACCCCCCCCCCTCTTTATTTAGAGGTCTGGCATAACCCACAAATTATTTATTACATAAGTTTTATAATGACTTCAGGCGATTTGGAGACCCGAAAAGCTTATTATGAACTCAAAAATTATCCTACTTTTCAAGCACTCTCGCCACAGGGCCGAAAAAAAAGTCAGAATCCTCAAGAAATTGTACCTCAGTCAGTGAAGGACACCACAAATATATAAAAAAGTTACTAAATATCCTCTGTCTCCTCCCCCCCCCTCCCTCCCACACTCCCACCATCACTACTGTCAAATCCTAGATCCGCCCCAGGACGCAAGTTCCGTCGTGCTCTTATTGGCATATGGCTACGTTATGTAGGTAGGACGAACGGTGATCGTGTTGTTGTATCATGACGGACGACGTACTAGCGTGTCTCTTAATTTACAAAATAAGAATTTCAGCATTTTTACTCTTTTTGATCTTTGCTGAATGGATAACCAACCATGCTTCGTAGCGTCCAAGGGGTGCCGTTTCATTTCTCTTCATGTGCGTCATCCTAATGTGCGTCAGTATTGCAAAATAAAATAATTAGCCAGGACTGCAGCGCCGCTTTAGTAGATGAACGTTTGGTGGCATATGTTTGAAGCAATACGTTCTAGAAACCCCGTGAAATATTTTTGGTTAGGGGGGCGGTTTCGGTTGGGTTGGGTGAGCTATTTGTGGAACCTGAAGGTTTTGATCCGTTGTGAACTAGTATGGCTGTAAACGGGGAGGCTGCGTTCTCACCGTTAGTAAATTTATGTGAAAAGGGTAACGTGGGGCGCGGAGTTTCATCCAAGTAGAGATCACAGCAAGTGACAACAAGCCTGCTGCTTTCAAACATGGACTTATATACTATCACACTACTGTCAAACATGGACTTATATACTATCATGGTTCTAAGGACTATTTTGTCTTTTACGGCATTGCGTCGTAAGAATAATTTTCGGGAAAGAAAATAATATTTTTGGCGCGGCCCAGTTTCTCTCCAATCTTCCATTCGTTCATCCAGTGACAGTGCGATTAGATTGTGAGATTAGTATACGGCCTGGCGTTAACTGCATTGTTAACAATGTTTTCAATAATTTCTGGTGAAATAATGATAAAAGGACGACATTGGAATTAACCAGTTGAATTTAAAGGGATATACCTCTCAGCGCCATTTTTCTCAATCCTCCACATCAAGTACGGCCCCAAAGGTCTATTTACTTACCGTTAGTCTTTCCCTTGCTAAAAATCCGTTTTAAAATATGGCGTCTAGGAGATTTTCTGTTGAATATTGGGGAGCTTTTGTGATGCTTTGCGCGCCTACTGACGAAAAATAGCAAACTGTAGGAGAGCTAAATCAAAATTAGACTGAACAAAAGACTGGAGAAAGGATTGGGGAACTTTAGGGTTAAGTTAGGGTAAAAAGGCTTGTTTAGGTTGGGGGGAAACCTAACCACAATTGGGCCTACCAGAGGCCTAAAAGCCAAAAATACTTCTAACTAGAAGACCTAGCAGGGGTAGAAGAGGACCAGCCGGTTGGCTGGCCCGAAGGCTTTCTGAGTTTTCCATGCTGGCCCCTTGCTTAAATACGTTTTGGTAACCCCTGACAAGCGCGAAATGGCCAGGGTATTATGGGTAATAGAAAGTTCTAGAATGTTCTGGAAGCAGGAACCGGAAACTAAATTACAAGTGAATAGATAATGTCCACCTGTGTAAGAATAGAGACATAAGACTACGATTGGCCATTGGCCCCAGCAAACATGCAAGTAAACAAGATTTGCGACATACTCCACCACCCACACGAAGCTCTGAAAATTACACCTCGCAAATCTTGTTTAACACTCTGACATGTTCAATTTTTATTTCAACATGTCTGTAAACTACAAGCTGAAACGAACACATACAAAGCACATGTCAATACCAACATCAACTACTAAAAAACACTTTCTTGTTTTTACTGATGAACATGAAAGATGACAACTCTCAACACCACGGGTTTTTAAAAAAAAAATACTCATGACCCTGGAACTATAGCCTAGGGGTCACGCACTTGCGTCCTGTCAGACGACTTCTGTGATAACGGCGTCTTGGTAGACGACTTTGCAAACCCTAATCCCACCGTTGTGGAATTGGGCTACAATTACGTTTGTAGTCGATGAACATGATACTGCAAAGAGTTTGCTCATGCGAGACAAACTAACCAACTTCGCACAAACAAGAAATTGATCTCATGAGCAGACCAGAAACCTTTATGGTATAAAGAGACAGAAAACTAGTAGCTTTCCTTAACAAACAGACTAAAACGTCGCCACTAAAGACGAAACCAAAACGCAACTATTATTGTATAATAGGCGAAACACGAATGAATGTATGCCACTGAATGGGCAATGGGCAAACCAAGAACTGAACATCGAAAAGCGTAGGTTTAAGAAAAACCTGAAACAACTACTAAACAACTCATTCTCCACACTATAATTAAGTTAGTTCTAAAGGCCGGAAATTAGGTTGATTTATGGGGAAAAGACCCCTTTTGGGAAAAAAACCGCCGCAGAAACTATTACTCTTTATGAGCAACCAACACAAATTACATGCTTATTTATAAGCCCAACTATTAATGTTCCGTAGAACAACCCAAGAAAATTGAGTATTGCCTCAAGGCAACCCAAACGCCAAAGCAAAGTTTCCCCCTATACTAAACCACCCAGAATTCTAAAGTAGCCTTTACAGCCAAACTAAGTCATGATTAGAAAATTGTCCGAAGTAAAAACGTTTCTGTTTTACCTCCCAAGTTCAAAAAACCAAAAATTCAAAATAGGCCTAAAAATAGGCTTAACGCCAAAAACCCTAAAAACGGATCCCCAAGACCCTTCTGCATATGCCTACCAAATTTCAGTAATATCGAAGCATGTTAGGCTTAACTATTGGCATAGCCTAACTAAACAATGGAACTTAAGGCCCGGGCTTAGCCATTGCTCGGCTTACCCACGTTTCACTTTAAGCTCTGCTCTGCAACCTGAAAAGGTCCAAAAACAAAAACAAAACCGACGGAACTTCAGGCCTGGGCTTAGCCGTAGTTGGCTTACCCACGTTTTACCTTAATGCCCTACTCTGCAACCTGAAAGGTCCAAAACAAAAACAAAACCTAAAAAAAAGGCCTACTTAATACCACCAAAAGAGAACGCTAACTTAGGCCTAACAAAAAAACCTTAAAGGGAACCTTAACCCTAAGTCTAGACCAGCCTCACTCCCGGGTTTCGGCACCATGACGAAAAATAGCAAACTGTGGGAGAGCTAAATCAAAATTAGACTGAACAAAAGACTGGGGAAAGGGTTGGGGAACTTTGGGGTTAAGTTAGGTAAAGAGGCTTGTTTAGGTTGGGGGGAAACCTAACCACAATTGGGCCTACCATAGGCCTAAAAGTCAAAAATACTTCTAACTAGAAGACCTAGCAGGGGTTGAAAGGTTGGCTGGCCCGAAGGCTTTCTGATTTTTCCATGCTGGCCCTTTGCTTAAATCCGTTTTGGTAACCCCTGACAACCGCGAAATGGCCAGGGTATTATGGGTAATAGAAAGTTCTAGAATGTTCTGGAGGCAGGAACCGGAAACTAAATTACAAGACATAGATAATGTCCACCTGTGTAAGAATAGACACACAAGACTACGGTTGGCCATTGGCCCCAACAAACATGCAAGTAAACAAGATTTGCGATACCTACATTCACCTTGAAGTTTTATCTGTGTGTGCGCAGTACTAATTTTAATCGTTTGTTAGTAACTACTTAGAGATCAAAAATCTAAAATGCTAATGAAGTAAAAATTAAAATTTATTATTGCAATAGATTGCCGAAGCAAAATTATAAATTGTGATGTTAAAATACGAGAATTATTCCGGTTTGTGACGACACAATCTTTAATTTGATTCTGTTTCGTGTACTATTCCCAAGGCCAACCGAGACAACAGCTACCACCCCAGCCGACCTTGGCACTGTAAATGCGCGGATGGTGAGCTGCGCATAGCTGTTATAAGGCAGGCGGAATGTTATAAGGCAGGCCGGGTGTCCCTTTAAGAGCCACGCTAGTGTGTCGCCCACCAAGATTCAATGTTAGCATCAACGTGCGCATTATCCAGATAAAATATACAGGGTGGGGCAGAAAGGAATCAACTCTTGGCAATCAAAGATGGTTAATGTTAGGCCAATGAAACTGTGCTTGGTATATATGTGAACGGGGGGGGGGGGGGGGAACTAACGATTTGTCGATCACTGACCTTGATGCATATTTTCAAGGTCATCGTGATGCTAACTTTTTCACCATGCTTCGTAGAACCCCAGTGTAAAGTAGAAACTTGTAGACATGGCAAGGCATGGCCATTGCAAAAAAACGGAACGAAATTCGGTACGTTAGTTTAGGAATTAGGGAAATTACCAGCATCATTCTGTTAATCTGTCAGGGTCTTTTCGTACATCACGCATTGTATTGGTAGGTAATAGTGTTGGCAGCATACGCAAATTGACATAATTCAGTAACCGTAATCAGCTGTGAAACAAAATCAGAAATGTTGGACGAACAACTTTACTTTTACTTTCTAGATGATCACGGTACCAACTGACATAATATGCAGCATTATTCTGCCTATACGTGTAATGCAGCACATTGTGTCAAGCTGTTGTCTAGTCAGCAGTATTTCAGATGCCCATTTGTTTCCAAGCAGGCTTGACGTACTTTAAGGACCAACTGGACTTTATTTCATACTCACTGTTTGGCAGGAAAGCCACTCGGTCAGCACAACAGAATGATGCTTGCAATTTCCGTAATTCCTAAACTATAGTTTGTTCCACATAACGTTTTCAGAAAACTGACTGGATGACGACTCGTTTCCTTGCACTAAGGGTGCAAAAACATGTGGATATCACACTTATAGACTCAACAAAGTTACTGTTAGAGTTTACGAATGGGATGTTTACGGATTTTTTTGCACTCGTAGTACAAGAAAACGTGACGTCATACAGTCATTTTTCTGAAAGCATAATGTGGAACAAAGTATAGCGTATAATTTCGTTTCGTTTTTTTTAATGGCCATACCTTGTCAATATGATAGGTTGTCAAGGGTGGTCTTCCTTTCTGCCTCACCCTGTATAAGAGCGTGTTGACCACTAGACACTTATATCTTTACAGCTAAGGCAGTTTGGCTGTTTTCGGACATCTGAGGATAAATAAGAATGCGACAGAAAAGGAAGAAAACTTCGTTTGATCAGGAGACTTCGTGTTTACGACACGAAGCATCGAATAAGAACACAAAACTCAATTAATAAAGTATATTTGTTATGTCTAATTGTATCGGAATAAAAATTAGCGGGCTAAAAAAAAATTTCTCCTCCGCCTTCCCCTGAAAGTTCTGGAGCTAGAACGGCCATTAATAAAATTTTGGTGTTCTCATGATTCAATGCCTTACCTAATTCGAAATCGCCCCTGCTAAAATTAAATTGCATCCTGGATCCCAAACCGTTTACGAGTACGTCGTATGGATGGTCGCAAGTTTCAGTGTCAAAGAAATGGCAATAAAACTTAAAAGAGGCATACCTCCGTAAGAGTTACTTACAAATTTTTCTTATGATCCACGTTAGTTATCTATAAATCCGTTTTAAAATTTGCAGCTAAAATAGAGTTGTAATCCTACGATTATTTTACGAGCACATCCCACGCCAAATTCGACAGTCATTAGCAGTAGGGTGCATAGACCCCCCCCCCCCCCCCAAGGGCCGGGGCAACATTCCAAAAAAAAAAAGGCACAGCCAATTTTTAATTTGGGGGCCTTTTTTTTTTTTTTGCTTGTCTCTTTAACTTTTTTTTGTCCATATCTTAGCATTTATTGGCTTTTTTAGGCGTTTAGACCCTTTCTCAGACATCGCCACACAAGCCAATGTTGGCAAAAATAAAAAAAAAGAGAGGCCAATACCCCATGTCCCCATCCCCATGTAGGCACAATTTTTTTTTTGCAACCCCAATGTTGGCATTAAAAACATTTTATTTTTTTACAAAAAAAGTATTTTGCGCAAAGGGAAAGGGCAATTCGTGCCCCTGCCCCGCTCCCAATGTAGGCACACAAAAAAAACATTTTTTTTTTTACGAAAAGGGCATTTTGAGAAAAGGGTAAGCCCCCTACCAATCCAATGTCGGCACAGAATTTTTTTTTATAAGGGCATTTTGCAAAAAGGGCAAGAGCAATGCCTCCTCCACCCCCCCAAGCAGGCACAACAAAAAACATTTTTTTTAAGGAAAAGAGAATTTTGCGAAAAGGAAAATGCCCCCTCCCACCCAACGTAGGCACACATTTGTTTGTTTTACAAAAAGTGCATTTTGCAAAAAGGGCAAGAGCAATGCCTCCTCCACCCCGCCCCCACGTGAACGCCACTGTAGTGTGACAGAATATAAATCCATAGAACTACGTTCGACCGCTCCTTCGCTGTTTCGTACAAAGTCTCTTACCATTAAGAACAATAACGCCAACTACAACAAACTCTGTGCGGCGAGTGAAGGATTGAGCGTTTATCCAATAAGCCTTGTTTCAGGGTAACACGTCAGTATCCTGATTTCGTCCTACCAAGAATTTATAGGGTTGGAAAGGAGAATTTGTGACTTGAGACCCCACAGTGACACGTCCTAGATCCATTTCGATTAGTTCCATCTGAGTTTATAGAGGGCGCCATGACTTTTATGTAGGAATTTCTACTCAGTTTTCAGCCTAAATCTAAACTAACCTAAACGAAACTAGCCTATATTTAATTATTATTTAGTTTAGCTTAGTTATAATTTTTAGTTTACTTTAGATTTGGGCTGAAAATTGAGCAAAAATTACCAGATGGAACACGTGGCGCCCTCTGAAAACTCTGATGAAACTAATTGGAATGGTTCTAACACGTTTCAATAGGGACTTTTTAGAGTTACAAATTCTCCTCCCAAACCCAATAAATTCTTGGTCCTACTGATAACTCTGTGCGGTATAGACTGAGACAGCGACGATCGTGTAAAAAAATGATTTACATTTTTAAAAATTACCGTAAAATAATAAAACATAAAATATCACAATTTAGGCCAATGAAAATTAATGTTTAGTTTAGCGTCTCTGCCCGTGCTGTTTTTGTTTTTTTTAGGCCGCATATAAAATTTTTAGGGAGTTAAGATAAATTTATTCGCCTCCTACGTGTTGAAAATTTCAGTTCAAACGCAACACACAATTCGCCAGTGTGTTGGCTAGAGCGCACCGAGCATGGCTCCATCGTCTGTGATTTTCACCAGACACAAAAAAAAAACCGACAAAAAATAAGTCATACCTTCACCAAAAAGTAAGCCAGTGTAGTCCAGTTGGCCACAATTCTGAAGCCCAGTTTTTTTTGGGTATACGAGAGTAAGTATTTTGCCATTTTAGGTATCTGTATATACAGGGTGTTCGGAAATTGGTGTCAAATATTTTGAGGGTTCGCTGTGTGATCAAAGATAAGAAGAAAAAGTCTTATAAACATGGGTCCGGAAATGCACCAGTCTTTAGTTACAGCCCCCCCCCCCAGGTTTGGGGTAAACAGTTCTTAAATACCTCGTAATAATTCACCGTTTCCATTCCAAACTCAGGATATGTGCCATATCATACCTGGTATTTCAGTACTTCATAATACAATATTGGGTCGCACAACTTATCAGAGGGAGAGGTAATTTTCTTATGGG
>JAHWFP010041114.1:0-50301 GCA_023313725.1 Lithobius niger
CAACCAGGGTTGTCACATGCTTTTGTTACCTTTTACGTTCTTATTTGAAAAGCAAATAAAAGCTTTCTTTCCTGAGATCAGGAATAACTTTCATGATTTCTTTTCTGAGGTAATGGATAAGGGTTATAGCGACGGGGAATGGTTGTTGGACTTAGAAAAATTCGACATCGACGTGTAGCGTTTTTTTTGAAACACCTTGTATAGTAGGGTCTGATAATACTCTGAACACTTGGAAAAGAACTTCTAGACCAGCTTCATATGGTGTGTCTGGCCATCATCCAACTATGGGAAGACGAGGTGGAAAAGGTAAATTATTTTTTATTTGAAAAGCTGTTCTGTTGTTTTGATGTCCACTTGTATCTCACCACCTCTGTGTCTCGCACGTTTATGTGAAAACAGTATTAGGCTTGTATAATGAATGTTTATGTTTGCATTATTGTATAAATTTCTTTGACTGTATCAACGTAGTCAAGCAATGCATGGGTAGTTGTAATATTTTACCATTGAGGTGTAGCTTTGGACATGAAAGGTTAATGTGAACAGGTTTTGTATTTCGAGATATGTTAAAAGCAAGGCAAGGCTTTGTTTGTTAGCCTAAGCTGCAATGTGCTTAGTACAAAAATAAGTGCTGAAATAATAAGTTAGCTCCAACTATGAATTAGTGTATGTTTGACTGAAGTAGAATAATTCTGAAGAAAGAACAATAATGGCCAAGAAAACCTGTGTCCATGGAAACCAGTTTTCCAACATGAAGTTTATGACACTAATTTATGAAAAAGAAAAAAACCTATAAACTACTCTGTGGTATGCCAACATTGTATTCTAGTTCCTAGGTAGTTGATGGATAGCATAGCTTTGGGTAGCTGCGTAGGAGAGATGATATGGCCTGTAACAGATATGGAGCAAAGTATCCTCCTGGCTACCATAAGTGGTTCATAGAGGACCCTGACCTCAGTCACCCCTGCCATTTTCGGAGGACGGAGTAAGATGGTGCCTCAAGTTTATGCCGCTTGTGGCATGTAAAAGACCCTAGGAATTTCCAATTAGAATTATACACCAAACTTGCCCTTCTCACCTTCTGGTACCATGGCTTCAGATGGAGCACAGCAAACTGCAAGGTACGTAATGGGAGAGGGAACCCTTGCATCGTTCCAGTCAGGAATCAATGTCAGAGTAGTGTGAAACAGTAACAGACTCCTTCAGAATGATGGTATCTATTCTGCTGTGTAATAAGTATTCTCTTGGTTCAAACCATGACCTGAGGTTTGCCTGATGGAATCCCTGGGTTCCTAAATCCCCTTACTAAACTTCTTTTTGCAACTAAAACGTCGAGTAAGGTTTAAAATGGAGTTGTTAAAATTGACTTGTTATAATCTATTGTTTGTCTTCAAATGGTGTACTACTCGAAGAATTAATTTTTAAAGTACGTATTTTGTAGTATAATTGGTCAGATATTTTCTGTGTTTCAATATTGCAATCGTTCATCAATAACAATAAATCAAGCTCAGATCTTGTACTGCTTAATAAAGATCACTGAATATAATTTTGAAATTGATCACTGTTTGCATAGATTATAAAGAAAATACAAAGGTGGTAATTAATTGCCCTTCTTTTCACGTAAATTTTTTAAAACTCACAATCATTTGTCAAACTAAACCGATGAAACCAGCAGATGATACTGTAAGAAAAAATAAACATTATACTGAAAGATGAGGAAATGGTAACTCACTGTTATAACCAATTTTGTAAGCTTTCATTTTATTTTTTTAAGAGTGTCCTTACGCCACAACTCAACTTCCAGGCTGTTTTGCTGGTCCAAACAACGAGTTTTTCGTAGCCAATCCTGAGCTGGTGGCATTTGATCCTCTTTGTGCTGGCGACCACACTGGCACACTTACAATAAGACGACATCATGGTAAGAATTTTTTGTACTAATAAACCAGATGCCTTGTATTCCATTGCAATTGACCATACTAAGCCAATGCGGGATAAATGTGGGTACCATTAGCCTTTTTAGTATCTTACTGTACTAACCAATACAGTAGAGCGGTAAGCCACCTTTACGAATATAAGTTTCGTTGGAGTTTCATGACCCGTATTTGAACTGGCAACCCAAACTGGCAATTAGAATCCGGCGATGCCACACCGATGAAACGTAAGTACATAAATGAGGCTTATTGTACCACCGATATTATTATATATACTAGGGTGCTTGAGAAAGTAATGAGGACAAACTCTTATATTTTAAACCAAACAATATTCTAGATAAGTCACACTTTTTTAGGCCTTATTAAAAATAAACTAATATGAAAAACGGAATGTGTTGTTACTTTTCACTACACCGTGGCTTTTATTTACTGAAAATTCAGGTACTGACTCCGATTCTTTTGAAAACAATTAAAACATTTAAACATAAATTATTGTTTTATGAAAATATGAGAAAAAGGCTACGTTTACATATATCAACATTACGAAGCAACTAAACCATTATTTTAACCGCACTCCTTTACTACTGATTCACCAACAATGTGCCATTACGCTATTTACAGGTAAACCACGTTCTCGGCAAGAGGGAATGCAACAGGCTGCCACTAATCCGTACGTACTTCACCATCAATTTTACTTTAAAACTGTCTGCTCTTGGATGCCTTTACCGATTTTTTTTACTCTTACCTATCTAACCGTGTTATTTTGCCTCTGTTAGATATTTCACACAAAAGTTGTGTTATTGTCCTGCACTCTATTATTTTATTTTTGTTGGGAAAGCATACAAGGTTTGTATCATAAATATAATTTGGCAAACAAGAATATACAGCAATGAAACTATTATTGGAATATTTAAGGTAGGTTAAACCGATTTTTTACAGCCGTAAAATATTCAATAAAATCAATAAATAAAACAAATTGGATTTTTTCATGCTTAGGTAACCTTATGTTAAAATGTAGGCTATAGTAAGTTTTGAATTCAATTCAGCTAGTAATTTTCCCCATTTAACGAACGTGCCTTCCATTCCAAAGCTAATTGGTCTAATTAACCAATTATGGGTCATTAGCACATCATTATCGTCTTCGAATGGACCGACGTTTGAAACATTGTGGCCAACTGGTCCTGTAACTTGAAAGCAACTTTGGCGAGAAGGACATTCCATAAATATGAACTCTATCAAGTCTTGTGTGGTGGGAAGCAAGCTATTTATGGACGGTTTTGGCACCAAAGACAGCAGACCATATTCATCTCACACGAGAGGCAACAAGTGGGCTGAGCGGTCGACTTGTTGTAACAAATTTAGCTGCGTTCGATGGCAAATTGGAAATTTTATGCAATGAAATTTTAATAATATCGAAGATGCAGTAAACACCATCATTTACATTCGTGAGTCGAGCCAGTGAATTTACAATTAGCTAAGCGGCTAAGAGCCAAATTTTAGGCGAATCGTGCACTTTTGGAAAAAAGCATGACTGTTTCAGAATATCTTTACTGTGGCAAATGGAACATTTTTGGATATGGTGCCCACATGTATGACTTCTGGTTTGCCCTCATTACGCCTTCAAAGAAGGCCGTCACAGATTCACTATAGAGTTTGACATCAACAGCTGAATCTCGGTAACCAGCAGACTAATTTCGATTTTCTATGGCTGGTTGAAAAGATAATTTTGTAAGCCACAAATAAGATCCTATGACACATTAACAGAGCTTCGAAAGGTTAGGGGGTACAGCTCAAAAATGTTAATTTTAAGTGATTTTCAATAGGTATTATCACATTTGAATTAAAATAACAACCAAACAATCTAATATAAAACATTAGGCCCTATCGTACGAATTGTTCCAAATTATTCCCTTTCCAACAATTCCTAACAATGTTAAACAGGTGGTACCGTTGCCAAATTATTACGAGATGAATTATTACTGCACATCATTCAATATAGTATACTGGCTAGGGGGTTAATTGTTCACTGTCTGTGAAATCATGAAATTTGGTATGGATGCACATGAAGGGTAGCTGGAAAAAATAGTTATGGTAAAAGGTAGACCCCCCCGAGGGAGGAGGTGATTTAACCCCCCAGCCCGCCTACAAAAAAGAAAAAACGGTTGTTTGGCCTCAACAAATCAAAAGCATAATGTGAAGCAAAAACGGTCGGCACACAATTCTTGACGGGAAAGGTGATATCTTTTACAGAAAATCAACCCTTGAACCCCAAAATCGTATTATATTATATCACCCTTAACTTCCATGAATTCTCCTTTTTTTCAATTGGTTGTTGTAGTGATTTTCTTCTTCAAAATGCTCTTGCGAGCCCTCTAATACCCCGAAATGGACATACTTAGGATTTTGTGAAAGATGGGGTTCTATTGTTTCCACCAATCTTAACCGAAATTGTTTAACTTATATAGAGACCGTCCTACTCCCTTTTAAAGGTGAAGAGATAGCGGCGTAGCGGCGAAAACGTATGTTGATTTTCGAACTCAAAATGCTCTTACGAGCCCTCTAATAGCCCAAAATGGACATGTTTAAGATATTCTGAAAGATGGGGATCTATTCTTTCCACTAATCTTTACCGAAATTGTTTAGCTTAGAAATGGACCTTCCTACGCCCGTTGAAAGGTGCAGCTATAATTGGTGTAGTGGCTTGTTTCAATTTCAAAGTGCCATTGTAATGCTCATATTTATATTTGTATTTCAGCAAAGAAACTTCGGTTAGGATTAATGAAAAGAATGTATCCCCACCTTTCAGAAAATCCTAAGCATGTCAATTTCGGGCTATTACGGGGCTCGCAAGAGCATTTCGAATTCGAAAATCACCATAAGTTTCGCCGCTGCGCCATTACCTCTTCACCTTTAAATGGGTGTAGGACAGTCCCTGTCTAATTTAAACAATTTCGGTTAGGATTGATGGCAAGAATATATCGCCACCTTTCAGAAAATCTTAAACATGTCCATTTCGGGCCAGTCGTCAGGTTAGCAGCGACAACCTGGTATGACATTCTGATCGAACAGATAGTTGAGTTTTAAAATTCTTGGTCATTCTATTGTTGTATTTTTTTAAAAAGAGGATGCGCAGTTTTCCAGTTAGGCTTCATACATTTCGATGTCAACGTGATGTTTAAAATAAAATACAGATAATTATCAAGGAAAAGAAAATCTACAGCTTAAGGTTCAAATAGTTATATTTCATGTTTTTTTCAACATTTCACGCAATGTCACGTTCCAGAGGCTGTATCGCTTAACCTGTACGAGTTGTGTTATTGTGTCATAAGACATTTTTGGTTAGTTATAATTTTATCTTTCCAACGAGCTACACAATATTAAAATCGGTTAATTGGTTACAGAGATACACATTTTTTTGGGTTAAATTATGTGGTGGCCATCTTTGATGACGTCATGACGCTAAACCGGAAGTGCCTTCAGTGGGCACCATATCCAAAATGTTGTTCTTGATCTATAAAATAAGTTCTCAAAATTTCATGCCTTTTTCGAGAAGTGCACGATTGTTGCCCTTGGCCACTAGACTAAATGTCAAATTGATGAATTTGATGTAAAATTGTTCGAAGTCAAATGCGTTCGGTGTCAAATTGTAAATTTTATGCAATGTAATTTTAATAATAACGAAGATGCAGTAAACACCATTATTTACAGTCGTGAGTCGAACCAGTGAATTTACACCATATATTTTTCTTCAGTTTTCAGGAGACAGCGTTTGTATTTCCTGCTGGTCATATCCAAGGATATCCCACAACTAATAAAGCAATGTTGCAACATGGAGTCTATATGACCAACTGGAATGTAGAATGCACAATTCAAATAATGTATTTGTAATTAAGTATTCGATATAATTTGTTGTCTTTATAAGCATTTACAACTTGTACAGAAGCAGTAGTTTTTACCACGTTTCTCTACTACTAATTGTTTATTGAATTATCCCATAGTTTTTACCACTTCTGTAGTATTCATGGAAAAATTGTATTAACTGAAATGTGAATATTTGTTACTGTATGATCAGCTGCTCAGTCAAATTAGTATTCCATGCCTGATAGCAGAATGAGGTTGGTGCTCTGACATTCAACTGATAAAATCCAAGTGTTTCTTCTTAGATCTTGTTATTCTTGTGCCATTTTATTCAATAAATTTAGTGTCATAGTGAAAATTCAAGTTGAGTGATAAGTAGGAAAGAGATAATGTCTTGAACCAATTAAAGTAGTAATAAGCTAAAGTTTGAGGCTGTGACGAACTTTCAGATATACATGTTGTTGTACAATGAAGGGTGCTAGTCATATGTTAAAAATACGTGATCAAAAACAACTGTCTTTGAAGCGACTGTACTGAAGTCCATTAAATAAAAATCAGCCTTTACAATTTATGTTAATGTAAGTATTTTCTGGATTACGTATTACACATAATTATTACTGGCATGCCAAAGTTTCACAGGCACGTCCAGGCCTTGATTTGGGTTTTTTTGCAGCGCTAAAAAACGTAGCTCTCCTGCAGGGCTACCAACGCAACTTACTTGTTTAGGGATGCAAAGTATTTTTTCACAAGAATATTTTTTTTGTAAAATGAATATTTAACAGTTAATTTTGTTGGTTCCGAAAATTGTTAATACTGTTCTCCTCCGCTCTGTCCTTCGGCCTGCTTGTTTTGAATTTGTTTACTGGAAAAAATAAACAAAAAAAGGAACATGCGCATCTCCATGCAAGTGCAACACATGTCGTTTCCCCTCAGAGCATGGCTGATGGATAAAAGACCTTTTGAAAGTTGCTTTCTCATGTAAAGCTTCCTCACTGGTAGCCGTGGGTAATGACCATTCTGGTAATGTGACTACCCACATAATGAAATTATTTCGTTAAAGTATTGTTTATTAAAAAAAAGGAGCAAATTTAACTTGCAACGTTAATTATTTAAAAATATTACAATGTTATTGGCACCTCTGGGATTTTACCTGGGTATTGTTTGCGGGTTCAGTGTCACCAATTCCTCCGTTGTGCCCTTGCATTTCCTTGAATAAGATAGTCTACTCACTACGTGATATCGGTCTAACTTTCTAATCACTAAAGAGCTTCTATAAAGCTCTATGGAGTCTTATAAAATTCTTTAGAGTTCTTTAGATTTCTATAGAACATGATTTCTCAGTGCTCAACGAAGGCCTGAAATGTTCTTTAGGGTAATCGCACATTGCACGACCCTCTCTTGCATCTCTTTTTGTCTCCATTCACAGCGTCCTGTCCTCAAAAGTGTTCCCACTTGACGGTTGGTACTTCCTGTTCTTAAATTACTCCCACCTAGGCCCCAACGCAAGCCTCTCCTCCATTTTATGGCAATGGAACTCCATTACATCATCCAAACACTCGTAAAAGGAAATTACGGCTGAAGTCTCGTACATGGCTAAATAAAAATAAAAAAAATTAATATGCGTAAAACGTTCATGGTATTGCTACACTTACAACTACGCTTATTTCGTGACTATCTAATTGTACATAGTAGCTGCAGTGTGAGTGGTAAACATTATTTCAAACGTTCGCTCTTAAGTATGAATTTCGAATAGTTTTAAAATTTACCAAACACCCGAAAGGTCACAGGAAACAGTTCAAACGTTAAAGAAAACGTCCTAAACGCTTGGCATTTGTTGCTGCCCCCATTTTCATTGGAGCAAGGGAGGATCGGATTTAGTTTCTAAAAAAAAAAGAACTCTGCAAGGCCAAACCATTAAATGAATAATAAGAGGGGAAAAAACATGATACACAGCTACCTATGCTAGCCCTGAACAACTTTTCCTGATTGGTTATAACTAACTTTTTCAAAATGTTCCTCCTCCAAAAATTGAGGCGATAAGCTGATTTGGTTATGCCAATGTAGAAAAAAAAACCAACGAGTTGGGAGAAAAATCGTTATGGCTGCCGCAGTCATCTGCCACTTGTCTTCCATGCACATTCCATGTTCGTTAGTCGGTCGTAATCACATAATCTTGTTTAAAACAGTGCCGTGTTCGTCTGCTTCTACCAAGGAATTATGAGCATCTGCATCGCCATCGGTTGGTCTAATGAAATAGTAAATGCCGCCTTTCGGCAGGCAGTGAAACTACACTTTGAGTGAGGTTAGTCCAATGGGTGGCCCCTAACTCTGCCTTTTCCACCCGAATGGTGTGAGCCACCCCGATGGGCCCAGAGTTTCCAGTAAGATATTTACCATTTCGTCGGTTAGCCATGGAGCAGCCGGCTCGTTCTGTCGTCTGCTCGCACCTTGGCCTCCTGATTGTCAGTCATCGGTGTCTCGAGGTTGTTCTCCTGGTGTAGGCCTATACGCCCGCCAGCCTGCTGCAGTGAAACGCCGACAGAACAAGAATGGGGGGAGGGATATTCCCACAGTGGCATCTTAGCTATCGACTAAGCATCGGTTGTAATCCCATCATCATTACTGTCACAGCAGATCAGTAATGACTACAGGAGTAGTGCTTGCCACAATTTTAATCACGTGGGGGTTCTCACGTTCCCTTTTGCAAGGGCAGGCACACCTTGCAGCAGTCCGCGTAACAATAGCCATGCCTTTGACAATCGATCTACACTTGCCTTCGAAAGCACGTCTCTCTCCGTTTGTGCTGTCGAATCGGGCAATGATACAGCCTGTCGTCTGGCCTGTTTTCGCTGGCTGGGATCCAACATTTTTCTGCTTCTTCTAAGTCTTGCACCGCGATTTCTTCTCCCAGTTCTAACCAAGCCGCACTGCACACAGAAATCTACCACTGACTCCACGCATCCTTTGCAGCCATCTCGCTCCTCTGTAGTGTGTCATCTTCTAATTACGCAATTGGCAACTTATGACAACTCCTAGAGGGAATATAGTCGATTTATTTCAGTGCTGGCACATAAGCTACTAACATGAAGACGCCTCACTCTGTCTGGTCTAGCCTCTAACAGTCTATATGCAAGGGGCACCTCCTACACATGGACCGTCTGGTCGGCTACATTCCTAGCCCCTCCGCCCCAGGAGTGAGTGATCAGCAACCTTCACGTACTCTCCCGGCAATCTCCACTTTATAGATTTCCCCCCCTTAATTACGACCATTTAATGCAACCTCAATGGGTCAACTCCGTTCTAACCCTGTTTCTATGAAGAAATAATGCTAAGAACTTGTACGACTAAGTTTTTGTTATATAGGCCTATACGCCAGGAGAGCTGTTTTGAACGAAATAGAAGTATGTTGTACTACTGAGGTTGTACGTCTCTAATTGTTGTCATTCTCTAACAATGCTCGCTAAGTTGTCCTCGCTGCACATTTTGTCTCATTGCAAAATGTGTTATTCTATTCAAAAACCCGGTACATATATACATATATTTCCTCCCCTGCCAGGATTTTTTCTCTTCCTATTTAGTTTTTTCAAGAAGACAGCAGTTTTTCTGTCTACACGCTTTTACAACACCATTTAATGTTGGGCTCACTACTATTCAGTGTTGAGCCATCAATTCATTTAATGTTGAATAGACATTTTATTGCCAATATTTTTTCTAAGTTATATGAAAAACTAACGTTTATATTAAGTTATTAACATTGCCTCAACGGAATTTTTCCCTCAGTGCCGAGTGTGTCGATTATGGGTGGCACTATCTCTATGTGGTGCTAGCTCTATTCTTTTCTGTCTTTAGCGAGGAAGGGGAGGGGGAATGTGGGAGTAAATAACCCTACTCTCTCATTACTCCCACGTTAAGGCTCCCTGTGTCTGTCGTAGGAACTAGTGCTTTGCTACGCTTTATGTTTTCATTGAGACAGTTGAGAGTAACGTTGATTGTTGTAACGTTATTCTCAACTGTCTCAACATTTCGTAGATGTGAGAAAAGGCTTAAAGGGTTTTTAGCTAGCCCGATGAATCCCTAAGGCCATACCCTGAGACCCTATGTCTCTTACCAACAATTCTTAGGTCTTCCGTCGAAGCTATCCATTAACATCACTGTATTGTTGTATCCATTTATGCTATCCTCTATATCATGGTTCTTCGTCTTGGTAACTGTCGCTCTTCTTTTTGCTGCTATTGTTTAAAGCCTGGGTCTTCACCGTTCTTTGAGCGTTTTGTATTGTCTCTTCCTGTAACTCTCCTAATGTTAATAGGGAGCAACAGTATGCCTAAGACGCCATCTTGTTTCTGCACCACCATTAGGCCATGATGGGTTTGAAGTGTTTTCCTTCTGATGCTTGATTGTGAGACAATAGTCAAGGCAACACTAGTATAGTTAAACTGGAGCATCACTACCTTGCCATAAGTGACCGGACTAATGTGGAAGATTGTTCCCAGGGATTTCGTTCACCAAAAGTGAGACTGCCTTGATCAAAACCTGGAGCCTGAGGAGGAGTTATGCAGTTAGACGCGCAAGAACGTAACTAGAGTGACTGCCTAATCCAATTGCCAGTAAATAAATTAGTTTCACCTGCTTACACCAGTACATCTCACTCTTTCCAACTTCACATGCGAACTTTGTCCTAACAGTCTTGAGGATCTACGAGGCCCTCTATTCAACACCTCTGCTTGTGCCGACTGGAGCATCAATGCCTTGGGGATTTCGAAGCCCATTGACAGAACGGAACAAACACGCTCTGCACAGAAATAGGGAATGTTTGTGTCACGACTCACAAATGGACCTAGTTAACAGGACGCACATCTCAGGATAATGCCAGATGGGTCGGCCACTCCGGCAACTCCATCGCAAGCTTCTGAAGCGTTACATGTTAAATCAGGACCCGAACCCACTTCTTCTGACAAATCTAAAGGGGAAAAAATCCTAAAAAGGAAAATCTGTAAAAAAAATTAAACAAACATTTAAAAGAGAACCCCTTCCCCATAACAAATATCTACAACTGTAGCTTGAGGGGACGAATGCTACTGTTCCTTTCAGCTTTCCTCTCGGGGCGTTCTTTCCGCATTCATGTCGGGACGACTCTTACCCGCCTGTGTGTCTTGGAGAATGGTGCTTCAAGGAGGTATTCTCAGTGTCATCTTGTTTGCCATTGGGATCAACTCCATTACTCAGCCAGCTGCTGTTCCCCAATCATTGTTAGTTGATGACTTCGACCTGAACTTTCGGGCGGCTGGCATGCAGACCTGCAAGTGGCAGCTACAGTTGGCAATTAACAAAGTCCAGAGCTGGGCAGTCAGAAATGGTTTCTGGTTTTCTCCAGATAAAATGGTGTACGTCCACTTTCGCCGCCACCAAACACTGCCCAGATCCTTGCCTGTGCTTGGGACAGGCACAGATTCTTTATGACCCACAGGCACGTTTCCTAGGTCTGGTGTTCGATTCCAGATTGTCTTGGCTTCCACACTTGTGCCAACTTAAGATAAGGCTTCGTGGGCACTTAACATCTTATGGGTTTTGTCGGGCACTTCATGGGGTGCCAATCGCACTGCCATGTTGCACCTCTACCGAGCCCTTGTCCGCAGTAAACTTGATTATACATGCATGGTCAATGGTTCGGCTAGTGACTCGACTCTCCAGATGTTGGACCACAGTGGCCTGCATCCTGCGACTGAAGCATTTCGCACATCTCCAGTGGTCAGCTTCTATGCTGAAGCCTTGAAGCCACCTTTGATCATTCGTCGGTGACAACTAGCCATCCAGTAGTAAGGGTGCTTTCCGTGATAGGCTCCAGCAGTCCTGTTGGGAGATTGCCTTTGAAATTCTGTGCGTCTTGAGGTTTGTGGAGATTCCCGTTGTCCCTTGCCTTGTCCTAGGTGGCATTTTTATTTTTTCTCTGCTGTCCCTCCCAAAAGGCTCCACTCTATCAGCAAGGTACTTGCAGGAGTTTCGACAGCTGTGTTGTCAGTATGCCGGATATCAGCTGCTGTTCACTGATGGGTCGAAGTCAGAAGTTTGGCGTGGTGTGTACTTGTGCGCATAAGGGAGTAACTGTTTCCCATCGCCTTCCATCAGGATATTCTGTGTTTTCTGCAGAGCTTCTGGCTCTCGGTCTGGCGGTGGAATGGATAATTGACCTTCAGAGCATGCATTTCATTATCTTTAGTGATTCCATGAATGCCCTGGGGTCCTTGGCGAAATACAATCCTCGGAACCCCTTGACACAACGTGTCCAAGCTCTACTTTCCCGTTTGCCTGGCCAGCAGAAAACCATGGTTTTCTGCTGGATCCTTGGCTATGTTGTGATTGCTGGGAATGAGCACACTAACTCTGCAGCGAAAGGGGCCTTTTCTGGTCCTCTCGAAAGGGATCTCAGCCTTGTTCCCTCAGACGCTTTTCCAACTCTATGTCTGAGGTTGCATGCTTTTTTGCAGGCCTTATGGGATAGACAAGACGGCAATAAATTGCATGCTATTAAAGGCACTGTTGAGGAATGGCACCCGGCTTGTTGCAGCAATCGCCACGAAGAGGTGGTGATGGCGCGTTTTGTTTATGCATTGGTCACACCGGACTTACTCACTGTTTCTTTTGAGGGGGTTGACCCTCCCGAATGTCATTGGTGTCGATGGCCTCTTACGGTCCGACACTTTCTTGTTGATTATCATGATGGTGTTCATCGCTGTTTCCGTCTTCCGCATGATATTGCACGTCAATTAGACGATAGGTATGTCCTCTCGTCCGGTGTTTTGCAGTTTTCGTAGGAGGTGCAGATCTACGATAAAATCTAGATTCGGGGTTTGTGTAGTATCTCTGTAATGAGTGGTGCAGTAGCAAAGCGGACCACTGCACTGTGACAGACGTTGGCGCTAATGACCTAGCCGTCGACGCGCTATTAAGCCTTAATCCCCCCAATAACAAAATTCTGAATCTGCCCAGCTTTATCACTCTGGTATCACTTTTTGTTGGCTGAGAAACATCTTCAAAATGTGTAAATGCCTCTTGAAGAAAAATACACGAATGCCTGCATTTTTTGTGTAAGTATTAAGGGTGAAACGACAACATAAGTAAACGAATACACTATGCTTCAAGATGTGAACGTGAACGTGTACTTCGTTAAATAAATAAAGAAATCACAAGGTAAAGGGTAAACGAAGCAAGCAGTCTGCATTAAAGACTGTCCCTGTGAGGATACACAATACACTAGTCCAAGAAAGAAAGAAAAGACAACTGCCCCGACTGGGACTCGAACCCAGGACTTCCCGTTTACTAGTCGGGCGCTCTAACCACTGCGCTACCGAGGCGGGTACTGGCTACAGGCTCCAGCCGAGCTAAGTAGCTGTTCAATCTTTCTCAGTGGTGACCTAAAGATCACAAACATACACACAAGGAGGGAAAGCAACTTTGCAACTTTCCTGGTGTGTATTGTGTATCCTCACAGGGACAGTCTTTAATGCAGACTGCTTGCTTCGTGTACTTCGGTTTTTTTTGGGGGGGAGGAGGGGTTGGGATTACGGCGTGGCTGAGGGGTAACAGAGCTCGGCCTAGTTGCCTGAACTTCGGGAGAGCGTCAGAGAATGCCAATCTTCTTACAGTACGTATGGGTGCTGTTCTGGCTTATTATAGACTATCTCAGCACTCTGCGATGATCAGAGGTTTCTTCATTCGATTCTCTATGTTGGGCCCTTCCCAGCACTCAGGCACGTAGCTAGGATATTTTTTCTGGGAAGGCAAGGTGCTTATTTTGTGCCTCTTTTCCCTCAACACCGCCTTTTAGAACTGTGGAAGCCACCATAGTGGGAGGAAAAAAAATTTAAACAATTTTCCAGTCAAATTGTCCAGTCCAGTAGTTTGGTAAAACTTTTAAAACCATGTTTCAATCATTTCCCTGTTGGTACAATGTGGATGTCAGTTAAATTACTTTATTATATTTATAAAGCCTTTTTTTTCTAAATAACAAAACCAGATTCATTTCAAGATTTATCTCTGCAAAATAAATTAGTGCTTTTTTGATCTTTTTCCTCTGTTTGTGCTTAGCGATTTCCTAATTTTGATTGTAAGCAGTAGGTAACAATACAGAAGAACAAAGGAACGGTGAGAACTCTTTTCAGACTTTAAAAAGTAATTCAGAATTTCATTAGATATGGCAGATTAACAAAGCAGAAGCATTAAAAACTGGCCTTTTGAAAATACACTAGTCTAAAAAAAAAAAGAAAAATTTGGCCAAACAGGTACTCGAACCCAGGACTTGCAGCATGGCAGACAACTGTGATACCGGGGGTGGACTCCGGCTACAGGCTCCAGCCGAGCAAAGAAGTAGTTAATCCTCTCTGATTTGTGACGTAAAGCAGCGGTTCTCAAATTTTCTTAAGTGGCGGACCGGTAAATGTGTTTTTCGTGGTGCTAGGGACCGGCACCTTGGCGGATAACGTGAACCGGGGGGAGGGGGGAGGGGAAAGAAAACTTCAATTTATAACAGAAATTTATATAGCGAAATCGAGGGTCCCCACCCCCGCCCACGATTCACCGTAGCCACCATGGTGCTGATTTCTAACGGAATTTGTTGACAATGTATCGCATTTAGTTATCAAGTCGTTAAGGTTAAAACATGGCAAGCATTTTAAATATTAGTTTGTTAACAAAAAGTTTTTTACTTATTTTAAACATGCGCAGCTAATGCGATCGGACAAGTGAGCCTGTTTATTTTTTGATAGCTTGTCAATCCGTGGCTCGATCGAGGATAATGCAACGCATAGTGGAGAGCAACTATGCAGTTTATTTCTATATTTTGTCTTAATGACACTCACGGCTGAGAAGCCAGTCTCGTAATAGGTCGGTCGATGGAAATGGGAGAATAGTTTGTATGGCAATGTCAGAAAGATCAGAAAGAAGCAAGTGATGATGCGGTTTCAAAAATTATATTCACTTCTTCAATGACTATGGCTTGTTAACTAGCTTCAGATTTATAATTTATCGTAATTTCATGTGAGATTACAACAAATTATAAACAAACAAACATTAAATTTGTTTGTTTAAAATCAACCTGTAAAGAAATTTCGGTCGTTTTCGTCACCGAGAATTTCGTTTGTTGGTGGTGTTATTGGGTTGTTGTGTTGCTATATTGTTATGTATCGGGGCGTGCGGCTTTAGGGTAGGGCTTCTGTAGAAATAAATTCAAATTCGTCTTGTCGCTTGCTAACTACTGGGCTCTCTTTTAGACACCAACACAACAGCCTGGAGCGCACAAAAATGATAAGTTTGCACGATCGGTAGTATGCCGGGGGAGAAGCGCATGTTGCTATCAAATTGCAGCGAGTTACGTTATCGTTACCGATTGTAATTTTTGGCGGTATTGTTTCTACAACAATACTATCATTACTTTCTCATTCATTCCTTAAATTAAAAGGATGGGTGTTTACCCGAATGTAAGAATTACTAAACCTTTGATGAAAATTATAGTAGTGGGCTTTTGTTTATCTGAGCGTTTACGGTCAATTTTTTTTGACCACATTTTGAGAACCGCTGATCGTAAAGGACACCAAACATATAACGAGATAAAAAACGCTTCCTAACCTCCAAATAAAATGGTATCAACAATAACGTGAGAAATTGTGATTTCTTGCTTATGGCAGACTGTTTTAAATCGTACTGAACACGACTTTTCATATAATTGCACGTACTTACAGCATTACTGACAAAATTATTCTTTGTACCATGGAGAACACGTTTTTTTTATCAATTTTATTGAACCGAGGACTAAAATAGGCCAGATCGTCTTTCCCCCTAAATGTCTGTTTAGTTAACAGGTGTGAAAATTACTAAAATTTGTTAACTTTTTTTGGTACTGTTGGCTGACTGGCCTTACGTAAATTATTACTTGAATACTTAAAGCCGATCATGTATTCGTGTTGTAATACAGCATGAAAGTGGTTTATAACTTCTTTCGATTGAAGACCGTAAACTGGAACAATCAGTCATTTTTAAAAAATATATAACTCTAAATTCAGTCACCATGTTTTATCCATGTTTAGTTTTTTGTCCTTTAGTCGCAAATTAGCAAAACTCGCCTAAAAGCTCTGCATTTTGCTTTAGCAGACGGTTGTTGAAAAACTTTAATGAAGGGTGACTAAAATTTCTACAGTTATAAAATTATAAAATAATTCGGTTCATTTCAACATGTCACTTCGAATCTGGACACTTCGAATCATGTCACTTCGAATCTGGTCTGCCTTTTGGACTTATACGTCAGCTTACCTGAGCGGGTAATCGAACCCATGACCTTTGAAACCAAAGGCCGAGGTCCTACCGCTGAGCCATATTGACGCGGTCAACGGCCTTTGGTTTCAAAAGTTGTGGGTTCGATTTCCCGCTCAGGCAGTCTGACCTATAAGTCCAAAAGGCAACG
This sequence comes from Lithobius niger, assembly GCA_023313725.1. NCBI lineage: Eukaryota > Metazoa > Arthropoda > Chilopoda > Lithobiomorpha > Lithobiidae > Lithobius > Lithobius niger. Next base: position 16,240 of record JAHWFP010041114.1, read on the forward strand.
TAAATAGGTTTGCATCTGTATTTATTTAACTCTTGTTGAGGCTGGCTTTTCCGCCCTTAGTCACGGAAATTGAGGGGGGGGGGAAGGATTGGGGAGTTCCTGCCCCGTTGCATTGGAACTACATGTGGGCTTCACTGCATGGCTATATCTACCGTCGTTTAACGTACCTGCTTTGGTTCGTTACTTTTTTTGCCGTTTAAAGTAATTGGAAAAATGTTTTCCTGCTAACGAATAGCTTGTGGTTTCAATTTATCTCTTTAACCTAGTAGGGGATCAATAAATTTTGGAGGGGTACATGTGGCGATGCCCTTCTCCCTCCCTCCAGCGATCCCCTACGGTCCTGCAAGCGCCACTTCCCTTTTAAGATACTAGATTTCTTTCTCCTCTGAAACGTCTTTCGTCTCTACTAACATTATGTTGCTTCTCATATGACACCAACAAATTTATTTAAATTAAAAAAAAAATTTTTTTCCGCACGCATAATTACATGAACACCTTGAAATACTGGTCCTTGAAAATTAAGACATTTACTTAGAAATAAATTCCTTCATACGCGCTAATTTGAACACCTGTCAACGTGAATAACCATGTAAGAACGAAGTGGACGAGTTGACTTCAGTTGGAGGGAAGAACGCAGGAAAGAGGGGTAGTAGAGGTTGCCGTTGCTAGGCAGCTGCTGGCGTCTCGCACGAAATTTCAGAGATCAATCCGTAGTTAATTCACTGTCACAATCCATAGTGATTTCACTGCCACAAACCGCAGTTAATTCAGTGGCACAATCCGTTGCAGGATTTTTCTCCTTCGTCCAATGATGGTTTTTCTGGTGCACGGTTGCGATCGTAATCGCAAGACCATGACAACTTTCCCTCGGCAGTCCCACACCCTTCTGATGCTCTTGTTCCTCTCTTTAGCGCCGATCGTTCCTCTAGCCTCGACTCAAGGTACGTCAAACCCTAGCCTCGAAGCGAGTATCGGTGTAAAACTGGCGCTAAAATTAAACGCCAAACTGTTCACTAACCGAACTGTTGTCTGTGTATTAATGTGTTTGTCTGTTTGTGACCAGATAACGTTTGCAATTTTTTTAGGGTTTGGTTGAAATCTTATGAGAAGAGAGCTTCGGTTGATGAAAGAAAAGAGTACGAAGGGGCCGTCCACGCACATATTACGCCGCACTCGGGAGGTGGGTTAATGTGACAATTGTGACACGGGGAGGGGCAAAATGCTATGTCTCATGTTGATTCACATTTTGCCGTTCACATCATCTTATTTTTTGGCGTATTATTAAAATAGTGATTTTCCCATTTTTGCGTACTGCGGAGCAATTCGTAGGCCCTAAAGGGGAAAAAAAAGTACCTTGTTTTACGGGAGTTTATCACAAAAAAAAAACAACATGCCACCGGGCGGCTTTTATTTTTTATTTTTTATGCCAAAATTATACAGGTTAAAATTTTTTTTTTTTTTGTGGGGGGGGGGGGGGGGGCTACGTTGGTACACTTGTGCACCGTGTTTGTTTCGAAAGGGACGTTAATTAGTCATAAAAAAAAGTAACGCGCACGATTTTTGGAGACGCGGGAACTCCTATAAAATAAAGTTATTTTGTTTTTTTACCCTAAAAAACTTATTCAGATGCAATGCCAACAATACACACAGAAAATTCTAAGATTTAAACCTGGACTCTTAAGACATTTGAGAAAATAACATAAATATAAGCACATTATATGCATATAAAGGACATGATAACATACCTTATTAAAGTATTAAGTAAATGTATAGGGAACTTTGAATTATTACAATGGGAATAGTGCAATTGAGTGGAGGTGTGACGTAATTTTTAAGGGATGTTTTAAATTTTCTGACATTTGTAACAAAGGGGTGGGAGGGGTGTTTCACAGTAGCGCACTGGCTGTGACGTAATATATGGACGGCCCCGAAGATGAATTCCTGCCAAAAAAAGTAATTTCGGAGATATTCGGAGACACTGTAAGTAGCGCACTGGGCACGCAATTGGCATAACACTAGGTAAAAATCGTATTAGTGGAGGACTGAGCTAAGCTGAACACTGGGCAGAAAACATTAGCTTAATGTATTGTATCATCTCTCGAGTGGCCGAATAACTATGGAGTTCAGAACTCAGTTATGCGCCTAGTATAGAGAAAGTAGTCGGGTAACTCAAGTTATTTGCGGAGGTATTAGCTTACATTAAAGTTTCGTATGAAACTATATTATTATAGAGGTGATGCCAAAGGGGAATTTTTTCTCCTGAAGCTTTCCGGACAAAAACAGAAAAAAAAAACAGAAAACAATAAAAATAAATAAAAAAAAGGGTAAGAAAGCGGCGAAAGTAGCTAAAGGAAGACAAAAACGGCCACCCAATATATTTTTGCCCTCTCCCCAACCTACTTTCGGGGAATTAAGTTAAAAAGCAGAAAGCTCCATTCTGCTAAATTTTAGACACCTATATCTAGGCCTATTTATGGCAGTTGATCACGTAAAATTAAACTGCTCTCATCCACAGATCTCTATACAGTTTTGCTCTCTTTTGAGCTCGTCAATAGAGAATACTACCACAAATAGGCCTAGATATGGGTCTCTAACATATAGCAGAATGGAGTCTCTCATAAGCAGCCGTTTCTAATTTTTAACTTGTTGAAGCCAGTCCGGTTTTGAGCTTGTTAATTTATACCGCCAGCACAGTGCCTATGCTCTCATCCACAGAATATTCTCAACCGACGAGCCCACACAAGGGCGAAACAGCTTTATTTTATTTTAATACTAAATTTTTAAATATAAAATAATAGACACTACGGGTTCTGAACCGTTTCGCTGCATGCAATGGCTTGCTATGTTTAGCCTTGAGCTTGCATCATTGGTCGGTAGGTGGTGTTGATTTGTTTGGTAACTAGTTGTTAGAAAAGGGACTTTGGCAAAAAGAAAAATCACATCAAATGGCCGACAGTGGCAGATTATAAACCGGAATAATCTATAAGCATTCAGGTTTAAAGCCTGTGTTTGTTAGAAAATAAATCGTACAGTTCCTACGAGGTACTTAACCATTTCTAGATTGCATTCTGCGTTGGGACAAATTGAACAATTGAGTGAAAGTGAAACAAAAAAGTTCAGATTTATTAAAAATTTGCGGATGGGGCCCCCGTAATACAGAATCACTTATAGAGCCTCAAATGGTGCTGGAATGGCTCTGTCTGGAAATTTTCAACACCACCTAATAACGCAATAAATCAGTTGTATGATCGTATTACTTATCTTGGTATGGGTTTTGCTACAGCGTTCAGCGTAAACATTGGTATAAAACAAGGGAAATGATTTTTTTCTCGACTAGCACTTTCTACTTTTTATGCTTCGTTACGTGCACTTTCTTATTTTGCCTCAGGTTTATTTAGTTTATATGAATTGTAAAAAAAAATAAGGATACAAAGAAAGGGTACTTCAACTCATTAAAAAAAAGAATAAATCACAAGGTAGAGGGTAAACGAAGCAAACAGTCTGCATTAAAGACTGGCATTGTCAGGATACAAGATACACTAATCTGACAAAGAAAGAAAAGATAACTGCCCTGACTGGAACTCGAACCCAGAATTTCCAGCTGACTAAGCTGGGCGCTCTGCAATGTTGCTTTCCCTCCTTGTGCATGTTTGTGACCTCTAGGTCATCACTGAGAAAGACGGAACAGCTACTTAGCTCGGCTGGAGCCTTTAGCCAGTAGCCACCCTGGTAGCGTAGTGGTTAGAGCGCCCGGCCTAGTCAGTGGGAAGTCCTGAATTTGAGTCCCAGCCGGGGCAGTTTTCTTTTCTTTCTTTCTCAGATTAGTGTATATCTTGTTTCCTCACAAGGCCAGTCTTTAATGCAGACTGTTTGCCTCGTTCAACTCATTTGTTATTTGTGCTCGTACTTTAAAAGTGTAGCCGTACAGTATGACAGCTGAATAGCGCCATACAAATGACCAAAAGTAAAACATAGAGATGGGGAGCAAAAGGGTCATATAACGCAGCTTAAAACCAGCAGAATCGGCTAGATAGCTACAGGAAATGAAGCTGGGCTGCAGAGCCACAACGAATAATCGCGGAAGATGTAGCAGAAGAGCTAGAGAATAAACGTCAGCAAATTAGGTTTTCAGTGAAGTTTATTTACTGTAACCAACCAAATCCTATCAGCTTATGATTAAACGTCAACTAAAACGTGATGTAGCAAAGCACATTGTAAAACGGTCCTCGAAAAAAAATGTACTGGCTTTAAAAAAAAAACTTACGTGCCAGGAACTTCTAACCCTGTTTACCAATTAAAAAATCAGGAGTAGAATCTGTAATCATAGTTTGATGCAACAGGCCGATTACATGCATATATTTTTCTTCAAGATAAGAAAATTTCAAAATATTAACCTAACATTCCAATACAGATGAAAAATTGTACCAAATGATAAGGTATTGTCGAAAACCCTGATTTTGTCTTTCAGAGCTATCTCCTCCGTCGTTTACATCACTCCCTCCTGCCATAAATTCATTTTCCAACTCAACTGGCATCCGGTTGGAATGTCTGGCAAAAGGACATCCTCCTCCCAAAGTGACCTGGATCTCATCCGATAGCAATCCTTTACTTCCCATCACCAATTTACGTCGAATTGAGAATGATCAACTGATTCTTCCTCCCTTTGAAGCAAGACATTTTCGTCAAGATGTCCATGCAACTGCTTACAAGTGCAAGGCCCAAAATGATGTTGGAACAGTAATTTCTTATGACATCAGTGTCAAAGCAAGTAGGTGATTCTCACAGATAATTCCATTCATTGTAATTATGAACTACCCTGCGTTACAGTGATTCAATTTCGTTCTGCAGTTATTCTTCAGCCATATGACGTTTATGTGTATGACGTTTTTGCTATCACTGGCAACACGGCTGTGTTTCGTTGCCATGTTCCTAGCTTTCTTCTTGGCCATGTCACAGTTATTGCTTGGATTCGCGACTCAGTTGCAACAGTTGTTGCAGTAGGATCTTCACTCGGTAAGCTAATTATATTACACCTTCAGAAGCCCTTTTACTTTTAATAATGGGTTGGTTTTACTATGCAGATGCCAAGTAAATATGAATCGTATCAAAAACCAAAACTGGCCAAGTTTTCAGTGGTTCGGCCCTTAAAAACAAGTGATATCAACAAACCAAAACATTCGCCAAGTTAATAGCACCGACGAATAGTTCAAAGGTTAAATGAAAACTAGAGCATTGCTACTTTTGGTAGCAATGTTCAAGTTTTCATTTAACGTCCAAAGTATTATTCGGTGCGATTAACTTGGTGAATAATGTTTTTGGTGTGTTGATATTACTCCTTTGAAGGGCCGAACCATTCGGAACTTGGCTGTCCCTTTTACCAGTTTTGGTTTTCGATATATCACTCATATTTTTAAACTGTGTATTAGACTCAACTCAACTAGCCTGCAGTTGTGTAATGATATGGCATGTCAACAATAGCTTGAGTGGCCATTTTTCCAATAATTTTCATATAAGTCCTTTGAGAGGCCGAACCATTCTCAACTTAGTCGCCTCTTTATCAGTTTTTGATTTTGTTTTAATTTTTGTTTTTAAACTTTTAATTTTTTTATTTAGTTCATATCACTCCTTTGTAAGGCCGAACATTCTCAGTTTGGTGGCCTCTGTACCAGTTTTTTACTTTATTTTGACATTTTGTTTGTTTTTCGGGAATTGGACATAGATAAACACAGTTTCTTTGGCAACGTTGTGTAGATTTTTGACGACTCACTAGCGTGTGTCTGGATCTGTCTAATCAGAGACGCTAACGACAATACTAACAATGGTTATAACCATACTTTCGTACTCACATACCTTCCCACACCATTCCCGTTACACCCCCCAGGCTGTAAACCAGAAAAGATAGGCAGTTCGTATCGTACTGTAGTCATTCGTCCAATTTCATAACTAGAAGCCTTCCCGCTATCTCGATATCAATGAATAATCATCCTATGGGAGTTAACATGGGGATGAGCGGAATATAAATAGCTAGCTAGTTAATTTCTGTCATTAGTTAATTTTTGTCAGATTGATCATTGCTCTCCATTTTACCAAAATTTAAGCTTTTATACCGCATTATTATTTTCCCTCATCACCTGAATATGCCCAACTATGCTTCAATGGTTTACTTCCTCGACAATTGAATCGATGTGATGTTTTGCCTAACTTCGCACGAAACACTAGCGTTTGTCTAGATTAAAATTCTAAGCTGAATCCAAAGGAAGAACTTGTATGAACACTTGAAATAATCAACAACAAACATGACATGATAAATGGATGAAATTAATTAGAATATTTCAGAAAAATTAGTCCTGAAACTTATTGTATTCTAGATTTTCTAATCTGCAACTTTCTTGAGTGGCCTAGTGGCAACTTGCAATACTTTATAAAAATTTAAAAAAGTGGACCAATTTTGTCAAAAACTGAATTTGTTTGTCGCACAGTCAATTACATTGTTCTGTTCTGCAGATAAACAGAGAATTAGTTGTCATTCTGTTATTAACTAAGTCTAAAATGTTTTAGTATTGTCCCTATGAGTACAGTATTTCACCACAAAGTGAATGACTGAAGAATAAATATTCATATTGATTTTTTGACCAGATCCCAAATACTCCCTTGTGCCAAGTGGTGAGTTGTACGTGCTGGACGTTGGATCACAAGATGCCAAAGCAACTTTCCAGTGTCAAACCAAAAACCACCTTACGGGAGAAACGAAAACCAGCTCGACTGCAGGAAAACTCTTTGTTACTGGTAAGACCACTTAACTTTATTGCTGGAAGAACTCCTAAACTCCACTCATTTTTAAACTTCTGTTACTGTGTCTTCTTTGGCACTAAGGTGGCGACAGCATGACAGGATATTGTCTGTGTGTAGTTGAAAAACCTTAAGACGATTTTGTAAAAAGTTAAAGATTATGGATTTGGAAACTAAGCCAGCAGAGGTTCGTGTAGGCAATAAATCTCTGTTGGCTTAGTATCCATATGCATTATCTTTAAACTTGTTTACCAAATTCTCTAAAAGTGTAGCAGTTGCTGATAGGCAGGAGAATGTGACAAAGTCTATCATGTATGTGGCAACGTAAGTTGTGAATGGCAAGTAGGCAGAAGCTGGTGTGGACAGAAGTTTGCAGGATTTGGAGCACCTGCAGCATCTGTATCGAGGTGGGCTTAGCAAACTTGCTACGAGAACCTCAGCAATTGTGTTGTATCCAGTAGCTGAATGATCCCACTGGCAAGAACACTTTAGATATGTCCTTCAAGGGCGAATTGTAGTAACTGGTATGGGTTCCATTGGGCCCTTGTGAATGAATAACACTTTTGAAATTGTGTTGTCTACGTTGGAATCAAAGATGAGACTACTATTGATGTAGTGTTTATTGGGGAATGGTCGTAGGTGCATGGTGGACTCGTGTGGACAAACAGTGCAATGTCATCTCCAATGGCTTCCTAATGGACTATGAGGTGGAGAACATTCGTAAATTAGGGAGTAGTCCTCTCATTTGTCAGGGTGAAGTCGTACGTAGAGGGTTTTATCATAGTTAAACCCAAGTCCGACGTGTGACAGTAGAGTTGCTATCAAATTTAATGATGTTGTGATGATGTTTGGGGTTTCAAGCATTTTGATGGCTATTCCAAATAGTCTGCTGAAGAGTCACATTCATAAGACCGAGGTCACATTCATAAGACCGAGGTCACATTCATAAGTCTTGTGCCAGGAAAATGTGTTAGGATTGTAAAGGATGCCATGCAGAAAGCAGTCAGTGTCCAATCCCAACTTTTGTGAATATGGAGCAGCACAAGTCGGCTTATGAAGCAGAGCAAGATATAAACATGGTAGTAAACCCAGACGTTGACATTCGGGCCACTGAGATATTGAGAGGAGATGTTTTCAAGGGGGGGGGGGCAGTCACCAGGGGTGATGTTTGCCTGCTACCAACCACTAGGTCTGTTGTCTCCAGCATGGATTTAATCCTGGTCCCCTTGCGTCTGTTCCAATTATGCTGTGGGCTCTTGGCAAGAAATTATAGAAATGGATCCTGGTACAATGTAGATGGCGATGTTTCCATACAGTACTGGCAATTGGAAAGCAAGGGGTTTTGGTGGAAAACCTTTGAAGTGTAGACTATGGCAGGTAGGACCGATGTGTTGGGTATTACTAAGATGTATCTCCCAAGGAATGTTTGTGTCTGGTTGCCAGTTTTTTAATGCTCTAGTTAATTGGTGTATCTGGGATCATGATGACCATTCACAATCATGTGCGTCATAGACTGCGTCAGGCTGCATATCCTCTTGTGAGGAAGTGAGATTGCAAGTCTGGTGGCAAGGTGGATAGATCACGGTCGTAGTTTTGTATATTGGACAAGAGGAAGCAAGTGGGAGCAAGAGGGTGCATGCAAGTGGGAGCAGTGATTTTCCTCTCTGCCTCACCCATTCAATTGATTTTTTGTAGGGACATAAAAGCTCACTATCTCACCCCCAGCATGGCCCTACCAAAATGGTTTAGTGATTAGTAGCTTCTGTTGCAAGCAATGGAATTTGTGTGCTATACTGATGAAAGAAGGTTGGTGTGTCTCATGATTTAGCACTCAGATTCCATTGTTTGGACACGGTTTTCAAGAAGTCTGTGATTGATCTGGTGTTCGGCTCATTAAGCTTCTCTGGCTCTTTATGTATGGTGGTGGTGGGTGAAGGGGTAGTGATCACTTCCCTTTGCTGGTTGATGGTCTAGGTCACTGATGGCATCCTCGCACTATATCTGCAGATGGTGTAACGGAGGTGTGGTCGAGCATAGAAGAATAATCCTACTCACAGCATGCTAAGCCAGTGAGGCCTATCACTAACTGGTTCACATTAAAATAAGAGACCAAAGAATAGGAAATGCCCGTAACCATGGTGGACCCATCAATGCAAAATCACTGTGTGTGACAGGTGGCGTGCCTTTTTTTGCTTTCAGAGATGAGCATTCCAGCTGAGACAAAGGTAATTATAAGAGATGAAAAACTCATTAAGTAGTCATCTATGCACTTCTGTATCAGGAGGTGTGCCATTAATCAAGGTGTGGCATCTCGTGTCACAGGGAAGGCTTCAAGCGGGTCTGTTGGAATATTAGGGTGGGGATTGAGGCCTAATGGTTTGTTGACAGCTAGGTCTGATATTGGTCCATGTAGTGTTATCATGTTGTGAGGTCGAGAATTAGCAGAGGTGTTTTGTGGTCACTTTGCACCCGTCTAAACTAAGTGAATGTGCTAGAGTGGAGAATGGAGAATGTGCTAGAGGTCCCAGCCCCCCACCCGACCTGAAAAAGTTGCTATTCTTGTTTCAGTATTTTTTACAGGGCAAGAACAATTAAGGCTGCATAGCTATTGACCTGTTGCTTTATTCTACTGCATCGGAAAGGTCTTCGAGAGGCTCATCTGCAGTCACCTGTCATGGGACCTGGAGGCACCTAAGAGTCTACGTGTGGAACAATTTGGTTTTCGTGCATCGTCAGGGCCTTAAGATGCTATCCTCTTCTTAGAGACGTGTGAGGTGCAGGCTAACGGTATAGTGGTCGTAGCCATTTTCTTTTGGATGTGAGGGCCGCCTGTGGTACAGTCCCAGTGGGATGGGTCCTCAATGACCTGATCAGTCTTGGGGTCCCTAACAAATTTGTGAGACTGCTAGATGTGTTACTGTGTCACCAACAGTTTTTTTACCTGGGCAAATTCTACCTCAGCAATATTTTTGGGGGTTTCAACCTATGTACCAAATTTCATGCAATCCGACCTTTCCTTTGGGCTCCACCCAGACTACAAAAGTGCAACCACCTAATCAACCAACAAACATTTTGCAATTTAGTGTCCGTTATAGGCTACACTTTGCTCGCTGCACTCTGCCATTTACTACGCATTTTTTTCGCATGTGAAACCTTCGCATTAGCAAATAATTTTATCTGTTATACAAAATATGTAGAAATTTGGGCGTGTTGATGTAGACATTCAACCTTAAAGACTGGCCTAGTCAGCATGCAAGTTAGGCGAAAAAGAATTTGAGTAAAAAGGAAAAGAAAACTGCTCCGACAGAGAATTAAAATCCGGATCATCCATTTACCAGCCAGACAATCTATCAACTGCATTCCTGGCGGGCCATGGGCTGACCACCTGTGGGAGTTAGTTTACCCTAAGAAAATCTGTTCAATTTTTGTTCACTGGTAACTTTACAGCCACAAACAAACAAACAAAATGTAAAAAAGGCTTGGCCTTCATATTAGATATGCAGTTTATAATATTTAAGATATTAGATATGCAGTTTATAAGATACAAGATGTAAGATACACTAATGTGACTTAGGCTCAAACTTGCCTCTTACTTTGCTAAATCTTTACTTTGCAATTTATTGCTAATAGATAATTGCAACGCAAAAGTTTAGCAAAGCAGGCGGCAAGCTTGAGCCCAAGTCATATTTGTGTATCTTACGTTCTCACAATTCTAGTCTTTAATGCTGCTTAATTCTTAACACTTTACATTGTGTTTTATTATTTGTGTAAATATCAGTGATCTTATATTTAACGAACCAGGATCCCTTTTTCCAGACTCTCACACTACTGTTCTCCCAAAAATAACCATTACGAAGAAGTCGCTTTTGGTCAAAAGTGGTAGCACTGCATTCTTGCCATGCGAAGCTCAGGGAAACCCAACACCACAAATAAAGTAGGTTCTACTGCTTTCATCGCAGTTATTATTAGTACAGGAGCCACCTAGCATGTTGTACGCACATTTATGTCTCCAAACTTTCTCTTTGTTCCATCTTGAAAACTGGCGTCTCGGAAACAGCTTTCCATAAATCGCTAAAATCATCAAAACTACGCAGCTGAAGAAAAAACGTCAAGAGAAAAAAACGCTAAATCTATTTGGTCCTTTCCAATTTTTTCATTTGGGTTACCGTTTAGGTTCTACAAGCATTCTACTAGCTAACTTTAAACTTGACAACCTTTTATTTTAATAAAACGAAAATAAGGCTTCGAAATAAAAATTGTAGTCAAGTAATAGCTGTTAGACCTTCTTTGAGTAAAAAGAACACTATCTATTTATTTATGGGTCATTGGTTCTGATACATACAATCCAATGTAGCTACTTTTCTGTGAACAGTCAATAATCATTCTGTTTTACCGACTTTACAGGCAGGGTTTCTGCAGTCCCTATTGCAAACTTGCAAAACGGACAACATATGTCAGACTGTCTGTCGCAAACATTACTGGCAGGTGTGGGTAAAGAAGAGCACTAGTCCGGACATGAGAAGTGATTATTGGTTAAATCATATCCTGAGACATAGTGAGCCTGACTGTATGGGATGAAGAGTTGGGCAGTTGTGAAGTATATTCATCCACGTATGATATTACAGTTACGGTCTCTTCGTATGCCATTCAAAACTTGATGAAGTTGGAAGTAACTTCTGAAAGTCAAGGGAGTTCAATTTCTCAGGATATTGCTTGCTTCGTACAGCATTGCATGTGGAGTGGCAAAACCAAGAGACGAACAGATGTAACGTCCTGCTTTGGGAATCACACTATGTGAAAGTTCATTTCGCCCAAAATCCAAAAGCAGTTCTGGTGAATGTCTTACCACTTTCAAAGCTGTAGGTTTAGATCCAATCTTACTGGTTGTGTCGCAGCCACTTAGCACATGTACATTGGGAAGAAAACTAACCAATTCTCCACCACATGTGCATCGGGAAGAATACTCACCAATTCTCCACCAACGTGAACGACTAACTCATGTATTGGAATTGCTTGAGATGATTGCTTTATGCCACATGAAATCCAGAATTCAGAACCTGTTTGATGTTGTAATGTTTCGTTGTACTGAAACATGTTATAAATTGTAAAAGCAGTGTCCATTGATGCAACGATGACGCATTGAACATGAGAAACTCTGATGGCATGATTTGAATGAAGCACGAGTCTATCACCTGCTTCTTCCAATTTTGATTTAAGAGCAGGAATTTGTCTGATAATTCCATTAGCCAGTTCAACACACACTGCAGGATCATCCTTTTGGCCAGACCAAAAAATAAAAAAACAGTTTGTGAACATCCAAGGGCTTTTACCAGCAGCAACCAATAAAAAAAAGTTCTGGAAGGCTATGTTGTTCGCACTGGATGCCCAAAATGAATCAATGCTGACAAGAAGTGTTGTACTCACTCATCTCATCGTGACAATGATAGGATCATCTTTTGCTCGACGTTATAGTTCGAATGATTTCACACTGTCCAATTTGTGCTCGTCAAAGACTATGTCTAGCCTTACGTGTCAGACTGACATTCTGCAAAATGTGTTCGAGAGATGCTCGACAACTTTCCAATAGTCTTCAGTCATGTATTCATCACTTTGACTTACCTTTCATAGGCACTAAAATCAAAGAGAATTGCTGACGGGAAAGTGGTGGGTGGAGGCTGGGCAGGTGAAACGTCTGGTAGGATCGTTTGTGCACAGTATACTACCAAGACTGTCAACTCCCATCAATAATCTATACGGAGTTCAAGAAAGGGAACTTCACACAGTGTAGACATAGTAACTGTTAAGTTAGCTCCGTGGTAATTGATCACGCATTAAAGCAGCACTACAAAAAGCCAGCGATGTGGCAAGGTGGGGAAATATGTTTTAACAACCAAGACGGGTACTAGTGGACAGGGCTGTGACTGTCCTTTTCCATTTCCATGTCTAATGTGATAAATTGATATAATGTATTAGAAGAAATGATTCATTCTAGATAAGCATTATTATACTAGCCCAAGTTGGAAGCAGTCCGGGTACTGGTGGTAATGGCTGCGACCATCCTTCTCCTTTCGCGTGTCTGAAGTGATCAATTAAGATACTGTATTAATTGAAACGAATCATTCTTGATAAGCATCATGAGAGTAGCCCATAGTGGAACCAGTATGGGTACCAGCAAACATGGTACCATCCTTTTCCATGTCTGATATGATGACTTAATATACTGTACTCTTGATAGGCATCACAAGAGTAACCCAAGTTGGAACCAGGGAGGACAGCAGTAGCCATGACTGTGACCTTTCTTTTCCTGTCCATGTCTGGTATAATAATATACTGCATTAAAAGAAACGTTTCATTCTTGATAAGCATCACGAGACTAGCCCAAGGTGGAACGAGGGTGGGCAACAATAGGCATGGCTATGACCAAACTTGTCCCAGAATATTTAATGTTTTTTTTGGCTGCTTACCTCCCGATCTTAACCTGCATATTCATTATTTTCATCCCAGTCTTCGAGATATAGCACCAGAGGCCATCATTCAAACAATTTTGAGTTTTTTTCTTTTACTGATAAGATCGTTTTGGGTAGAAAGCCCTTGAGTTCCCTTCCCCCCCCCCCCCCACTTCGTTAAATTCTTCCCTGATAAATGCACACAACCGATGCGCCAAATAGGCTGAAGTCAAGACACATTAACTTAGTACGCTCTACGTGGGAAAACGGTAGACAGTGTCTTACTAATGTTTACACACTCGACAGTAATCAATAGGTTAATTCTGTGTAAGTGAGGAGTCGAGCTAGTAAGAAACAGATATGTCAACATTATTCATTCCCCCTTCCCTCAAACTAACTTCAAAATTACGAGTTCCAAGTTCGACTAAAATGAAAATGTAAAGTGTCATTCAGTTAAACCAAGCCGTTCGGCAACACGTGACCAACGAAGGCTGGTGCACCGCATTGTTGAACAACATGGTTAAAATTATACAGCGAACCCAGTGTTGCGACTTACGTGTTTCTTTAATTTTTAACAGATTGTCGCTCGATTCCGAATTGATTCTTAGACGAACCAGGAAAATTAGAACCTGGCCCATCCCTCCGTCCCTTACGTATGCTAAAAGTAAATGCACGATTTACTGTGAGTTCAACAAAATTAGGGAAATCTTCCATTATTGTAGTCTTTCACAACCGAAGATGGCAATCGTCCTATAGAATACACCTAACCTAAAACTGAAATTTACCAGAATTACGATAGTTAAACCATTGTTTAAATTCTGGTAAATGCATAACCTAGCGTGCATTAATTTAGGTAAAAGCACAAAAACTCATGCATTTACTTTTAGTAAAAGTAGGGCGCGGGGTGCATAATATACCTACGCAACAAAAAGCCAATTGGCGATTTAACGGATCTAAATAAAATATGAAAAAATCCTGTCAGGGCTTACTCACCCGGTCCTTTTGCCTTAAATCCGCCACTGGCATTTATTTTACAGTATTAACAAACCAGGCAACTATTGAACCTAGATAAGCATCATGAAACTAGCACAAGGTAGAATCAGAGCGGATACTAGTGGACATGGGTGCTGCTATGTCTGATGTCACAGAAGCGATTTCTTTGCTAAAAAGTATTACAAGACTAGCCCTAAGTGGCACCAGAGTGGGTATCAGTGGACGTGGCTGTGACAATCCTTTTCCTTTTGCATGGCTGATGTGATAATTTAATATACTGTATAAACAGAAACCATTCATTTTGATAAACATAACGAAACTACCCCTAGGTCCACAGTGTCTAGATGTGGGCAATCGTAACAATAAATAGTTGGTTCTTGACAAACATCGATTTAAAACAATGTGTTTAAGGAGTCTGAATAATTTGTTCTTGATATATCAACTCACTAAAGACCTAATTGCCCTAAATAGTAACTCTAGACCAACTGCTTACTACCGAATTTCAGAAATATGAAAGAAAAAAATTAAATCTAGTTTTCAATTCTTGGAGATCATTGGCTTACGACAGCAAAACAATAAATACCGCACTTCATGAGTTCCTCTTGTATTAAATTTTTAAATTTTCCTTTAGCTGTTTTTGGACATTTCGTTTGTAAAACTTTTGTAATATATTGTTTGTTCGTTGATAGTTTTGCATCCATTTCAGATGGGAAAAGAAAGCTTCTTTTGGAAGTCATCCTGCGACTCAGTCACAAAGGCATTCTACCATATCTGGATCACTGATAATTAATGAAGCAGATGTAGCCGATGCTGGCGTTTATGAATGTATTGCAACTAATAATGCTGGAACTGACAGGACAGCTACAGAACTCACTGTCAGGGGTATGCATTTTTGTGTCAAATACCGGTTTCATAAATAAACACAAATAACTGAAAATAATATAATGGTAAATTAGAAATAAACCATCAGTGAAAATCACGCACTAGTAATAACGTGAACGTGTGGGCTCTGTCAATAAAGATAATAACGCAGTGACTTACTGATGGAATAGTTCGCCTGTTCGATTCTGGTTAGCGTCAGTCAAATGATATGTAAATGTTTAAGGTGGCTTACTGTGCAACGTTGTTTCTAGCATATGATAGTCACTGATGGCTTATTTCCATTGTTTTTTTTTTTATTTTGTCCAGGGATTTGTGTTTACTCAAAGTTATGTAGACACGACACGATATGTTACTGTCCCTAATGAAATTTGAAGTACTGTATGAAATTAGTCTCATAGGAAAAACCATTTGAACTGCCATACAAGTTAAGCTAACTCAAAACCAACTGTAGGCAGGATACAATTTGAAAATAATAGTTTAAGTCGTATTTCATATTAATATATGGAACCACATCAAACCGTTGAATTTGAAAGATTCAAAAACTGCATAATAAGGCAATAAACATTTTATTTTAAAATGAAGCAATGAAACGTGTACATGAAATATTTAAACTTATTGACATACTCGATGTAGAACAATTGTTTGCTTTTGGATACCTACTCACTTTTACTTCTCTAACTAATCAAAACAAAAGTAAATAAATGTGTTAGGAAACAACTGGTCGAAGGAACCAATGATAATACACTCGTATTGTAAAACAGATTTAGTATATCAAATTCCACGTGACTTTAATAAATTGCCATTTTACGTACAAAATTTAAAGACATACATCGATTAAAAAAGAAACTTTATAAATGGTTAAAAGATACCTAGTTTGGAAGTCGTCATTTATCAATGTATATTTAGAGATGTATTTTTAATTATAATTTGGGAAAATTTAAATAATTTTATTATTTTAATTAGATGAACTGGTAATTTGTTTCTTGATGAATGTCTACGTTTCATACATAAAAGTTTTACTGATCCCGTATAAGTAATAACTTAAGTAACATCGACTACCGATATTAAAATCGAAAAAGCAAACTATGGCACGCAAGAATACTATAAACATGCAAAGCATAAGTATATCAACCGTTTCATATTTAATTTCTCAACCCACTATTACCATGACAACTATAACCTACAATCTGTGACAGACTGTATTACACAAACTATGACATACAAACAATACCTTCAATACTTATAGCATACTAGCATACATATTTTACAAAGCTTCAACACTATTCCCAGTTGACATTGGTGGTAATATTGCCGCATTTCAACAATAAAATATCATCCTACTCGTCACCCTATAAAATGTCACTCAATGATTGACATGTAAATATCAACGGCCCATATGCAGGGTGTTTCTAAACCCTATGCAGAAACTTTAAGGATGACTTGCACCATACAAATGAACGTTAAAAAGTCCTATAAACATGGGTCCAGAAATGCTTCCTAAAGGCCCCTTGAAGGTGGCCCCTAAACTCCCATCCCAACCTAAAATCTCGGAAACCGTTTGAGCCACAGCAATATACCTTGGTATGTGAACTAATAGTAATAACAGCTGTTATTCCACTGTATTAGAATATTAAATACACCAAGGAGAGGCAGAAATTGGGGGGGGGGGGGGGCGATGCATCCCCCCGCCCTTTCTGTTTATCATTCAACATATTTTCCACGTTGTAATAACAGAAATGGATTCTCCAGAAAGAGGTATACAAAACGACCCTCTTGTGGAAAACCCGTGGGACCAACCTGTTACAAGAGAAATGGAAAAATGGAAAATGGATTGACAAAAAACACCCTTTACTTTGAACCAAAAAAACCTTGTTGTACGTAATCCACAGGAACCGGTTGACCTTCACAGGCCAAAAGTGGTACCACTGAGGACTTTCGGTACGTCCTGACAACCAGGACCCAACAATAGTGTCTACCGCCTCCCCCCCCCCCCTGGCCCCAGGGGCAAACTTTATATGAACGTCATGCACAACACAAACATCAAGTCTGACGTTGTCTCACAGAGTTACAAACAAATTAACACTACATTTAAGTGAAGTGTTCAAAATGTCCTCCCCCAGCCTCAATGCATGTTTCCATGCGTCGCCTCATTGACTGTCGTATCTGTTCAAAAAATCAATTTTCCCATTTTTCCATTTCTCTTGAAACCAGTTGGTCCTACAGGTTTTCCACAAGAGGGTCGTTTTGTGTAACTCTTTCTGCAGAATCCATTTCTGGTATTACAACTTGAAAAAAACGTTGAATGGTAAGCAGAAAGGGAGGGGGGATATGCCCCCCCACCCCCATTTCTGCCTCTCCCTGGGTGTATTTAATCTGCTAATACAGTGGAATAATAACTGTTATTACTATTAGTTCACATACCAAGGCTTACTGCTATGGCTCAAACGGTTAGGTTGGATATTAGGTTGGATATTAGGTTGGGACGGGCTTTTAGGGGCCACCTTCGAAGGACCACAGTGCCCTTAGGAAGGATTTCCGTACCCTTGTTTATAGGACATTTTAACATTCATTTGTATGGTGGAAGTCATCCTGAAAGTTTCTGTATAGGAAAATTGGAAATTAGCCATTAGCGAAAATTATAAACTAAATAACGTACTTCCAGTGGAGGATGTGGCCGTAGCAGTTAAGGCACTATGCAAGTGATCTGGGGGCGAACTGGGTAGCTGGTTCGAATCTAAGTCATGCCACTCTGACGAAACGTAAGTGCATAAAGGTGGCTTACTGAACTACGTTACTTAGTGTATAATTTTCGCTAATGGCTAATTTACAATTTTCCTTAATATGATTTACAGTGCTTTATTTCTGCATAGGGTTTAGAAACACACTGTATAATAAAATAACAGCCAATACCTATAATGTGTGAGTAGAAGAAACATGCTGATTACTTACTTGCAAACAACGACCGTAATCCTGATATTAACCCATAACCGCCTGAAAAAACTTTCAGACCCTTTTTTTTTAGATTCCCTCGGGTCGGTTCTCGGATTCAAACCAGCATTCTCTTGGTTTGGAGCCGACGACGCTGACCACTGGGCTGTGACTGCCCGCTTTGCTCGGGGTCCCCGGGGACCCCTCACAAAGCTCGCGTTGGGACTTGGTTTTTCGCTGTTATACGGAAGTCGTACGTTCGTATCTAGGCGGTTATGGGTTAGCCGAGGGTTGAGAAAATACCTGATTGCAACCAATAACCCATCACCGCCTGAAAAAACTTTCAGACCCTTTTTTTAAAAGTACTTGGGTCGGTTCTCGGATTCGAACCGGCATTCTCTTGGTTTGGAGCCGACGACGCTGACCACTGGGCTGTGACTGCCCGCTTTGCTCGGGGTCCCTGGGGACCCCTCACAAAGCTCGCGCTGGGACTTGGTTTTTCGCTGTTATACGTTGAAGGCGTACGTTCGTATCTAGGCGGTTATGGGTTAGATTTAAGGTAGAAAAACAAAATCTCCATTTGTTTTACAACCTTAAACATATCATCCGAACATTTCAATCAAATTCAAGTATCAGGTCAGTGTTGCTTTCTGTATGTGCATCCAGTTTATTTTTAAACATGTCTGTTGTAGTGGCCTCAACAACATTCCACATATTAATAATCCAATGTAAAAGCGTGTGACATGCCCATGTGTGTGCAAAATACTGGTGTTGAAGTCTGTTTGAGTGGACTCGTCACACCAGCACAGTATTACACTTAAATTACGTCAGTAATTAGCCTTATAGTTTTTATCGTAAATCCCTTCCCTCCATCTGTTTAGCTAATTAGGTAATTCTTGCATTTAATGTGTTTGGAATAATTTCTTATGAGAATTTTTTCCTCCTTCATTATATTAGAATTCATTTTAATTCATTTTTATTAATTCATTTTTATTAGAAACTCTTCAAGCATCAGTTCAACCTCAGTTGTTGATAGTTGATGGTGGCCAGTCAGCCAAATTCATTTGTAATATCGAAGGTTCCCCGAGTTCCACAATTCACTGGTTCAAAGATGGGATATCTGTTTCTGGAGAAGTGACTATCTCCAACAACCACACCCTCATAGTAAAGACTGTTTTTTCTGGTCAAATGGGAGTCTATCAATGTATCGTCACCAACGAATTTGATGCTGCAGTGGGACAAGCTTGGCTAAGACTTGGAGGTAAATAAAACAAACTTTCCCTGCCATGATCAGGTCCTATTTTCAAGACGAGCAAACGTTAGTAAAATTCTTGCCCCACTCGGAGGTAAATATTCTGCTTAAACAATGTGCGTTACACTTTTATTTAGAGCCAACAGTTATTTTCCCATTAGTGATGTTATTTTATAATCTTCTCTTTTTATTGAACTTGATTTTTTTTGTAAAATATTATTAGATGTGGTGACGATTTGCACACAACAGGATTTAAAACGTAGGTTTTACATGTTTCTCTACCGCCACATTCATATTTGTTGACTACTAGCTCGTAGAACAGCAAAAAAACGCAAAAACCAAAAATAAAAACATACCATAAAGCTTTGAGCATTTCAGTCATTTTGTTTCAAGATTAAAATAAAGATATCAAGATTAACTATATAAGTAGACCAATGAATAACCATTACAGAACATTAAAAAAACCTTTTTCAGACAATTTCTTTATCACTTGTTCAGATTTATTGGTTCTAAAATGTCAGACATATGCGTTTAGTTTTACCTCTTTTACCTGTTTCTGTTAGCGTGACCTCCTATACCTGTTTCTCCTCCTGTGATTCATAGAAATAATCTTCTTTTCGTAAGGAACATTTCTAGTTAGCGTTTTAACTTCACTTCCTGTTTAAGAACTGCATTTCTGCCATCTCAGTAGTTCAAGACAGTATTATTACCTCAAAAGATTTAAGAACGTTCGCTTACAAATCCAATCACAACTCGAGCTTTACTAACTAGATGTTTGGTGAGTTCCGTCTGTTTTGCACTGATTGACCCCATTGGCTGATGCAATGAGTGCCAATGTATTCAATTACTCATGAACATTGATGCCCGGCACTGATATGGTGAACTGCCAATGGTAGTGATCAGCTGACCCACCACGCCTTACCGACCGACCGACCGACCCACCACCGACCGACCCACCCACCACCGCTTAACCACCCTGAGCCCCTAACATAACCATCGATTCGTCCTTTACAGCAGATGCAATTTAAGGGCAGCCTGAGCTCTACAGGATGCATAAATGAATCATGGTGCATAACTGGAGATGTGTGCCGTGAAACATTTTACAATGGTAGCTTCAGTAGTCAGTACAATTTTTTTCAGCATCGGCAGCATTGCTAAAAAAAAGCGTGTTGCTAGTAGAAATAACAAAAAAAAACACAACTTGTTAAATAACTACGAGGCTGTCCCTGGTGACACAATTTGTTATCTCATGACCATAGACCGCAACGCCCTTCCATTATGCTAATTTATTAAAAAGTAACAGTTACTGACGATTGAGCATTTATTGAATGATGTTTCAAGAATGTCGTATACTCATACTATCACTTTTTGTCCATAAAACATTACCAAGCTGTTATTATTCACTGTCGGATCACTGGGTCAATTTCGGGTCAAACCAGATCATGTGGTTAAACTGGATCACCAGGTCAAACGGATCAATGGGTCATTGGTCTGAAATATTTAGGGTTATCAGGTCATAAAAGTGACCATACTAACTCTGTACATGACCTCTCCTCTTTCCTGACTTTAAGTTTAATATTCAGGCAACTGGATACTACACATTGCAAATTTTTGGCCACAGGCAACAATCCACAATAACTAAAACGTAGATACGGTTCGTTTGTTAGCAGTTTCTGCTACTGATCAAATGCTGCTGAATTCTTCGAAGTGGAATTTTTATACGTTTGCTTTAGTTTGTCTTGACTCATAATATATTAGTTAACATTTTAACCCAGTAAGTAAAAATATTCAATATGTTTGAAAACTGAATTTACTAACAGTATAATGCAGCTAGATAACAGAACCAACAATGTTTTGATATCAGATCTATACCTCTATGAGGACCTGAGCGCAGACTTCAACCTATTGCAATTTGTATATCAACATCTTTTGAACAATTAATGTCCCCCCCCCCCCCCGCCCCAGTTTTTTTGGCACATCCTGAATGCACCTAGTCCTCCTAAATTTGGTGGGTGTGCTGGTCCCTTCGAGGTCGTGACATACATGCTCAACATTGGTCCACGAAATGCGTAAAATACACAATCAATTCGATGAATGTCTTGGAATTGCAAGTAATTATTAATTTTAATTTTTTATTCAGTGACAAATGTTTTTGTGATCAGAACCGAAATACATAGGTTTTTGCCTACAATTTCCGTTAAACGTTGTATATTGCTATAGAGACCAATATCGTCTCATATCGTCTGTTTGACATCATCAGACTTGTATAGAGTGCATGCTAAGATGCATAAATTAACTCGTGTTTACTTAATTAAAAGCATGATTACATTAAAGCGGAAAACATGAAGCGTATTATACATTAGTACGAAAACGTTCTGTGATTTTTTTAAGTTTGTGCCCTCACAGTCATGTTCTCGAAAGTCCCCTTTCAGTAAAATTTAAGTTTCGCTTTCTGAAGGCCCCATCTTCATTATTAAGGTCAAGTTTTAATTTCTTGCCAAATCAATAACTGCCACACTTATCAACTACAACTCAACATTTGAGTAAAGCTCTAAAGTATAGTTTTATGTCGATTTCTCTTTTCTTCCAAAGACGTACCACCAGCTATTTTAACTGGATTCGAAGAACGAATAATTCATCCTGGGCCAAGTGTTACACTTGAATGTGTAATATCAGGCAATCCTGCACCAGTAATATTATGGCATCTGGATAACAAAGAGATTTCACCGGATGCAAGAATTACCCACACTCAGTCAGTTGACGATAATGGGAATACGATAAGCAAATTAACAATCAGACACATCAAAGTGGAAGATGGAGGGCTGTATAAGTGCGAGGCTACAAGTAAATCGGGAAAGGCATATAGTTGGGCAAGAGTAAATGTTTATGGTAAGTTAATATCAAGTGCGGTTTATATTTTTAGAAAGGCATAGAGCTTATTCGTTTAACTCACGTAAATTACAGGAAATCTTGCTATACGGCATGGCGTAAAGGTTTTGGCAGTAGCTGGAGAACGTATTGTTGTTAACTGTCCCGTATATGGGTATCCATTCGAGAGTGTCAAGTGGGAATACAGTAAGTATGTGCTGCTTAAAAGCAATTACCACCTCTTAGAATTTGCAAAACATGGCTTGATGCAAATGCTTACTAAACCAGATGCTTAATACATGGCTTACTTACAGATGGAAGGAAATTACCAGCAGATATCCGGCAACGAGTTCACACAAATGGATCACTGATAATTGAAAATGTCTATCATGGAGCTGACAGTGGATTGTATAAATGTGCAGTGCGAGACGATAAGGAACGAAATGTTAATGGTGAAGTCTCATTAACTGTAATGGGTAAGTTTTGGTTTTGTTGTTTCTTTAATCATACCAAAGTTACAATCATCAGTCATGGTTGCTGTATGATTAAAGGTCTTATATTAGTTGTGTGAGATAAGCCGACAAAAGTTTGGTCAGCATCTGCAAGGGAGACCTGCTACAAATTTCTGACCAATAGAGTGTGTACGACTACTCACATACCACCAACAAGCTGAAGGAAGCTCTAGGATATAACTCGGGCTATCCTATACGATCTTTCTGACCATGTATAATGAGAGGTTTTTCAGTTCCCAGAGTAGCTGAACCATTATTATATTTACTTCTGCATCGAAATGTTTGGTTAGGGTCAAAATTAGATCTATTTAGCTAAACTATAAGCGTTTTGTTGCTATAGCTAACTTCAGGCTGCATGAATTAAGATAAATTATATACAAATATTATGTGTACGTGTGGGTGTGTATGTCTACATTGAAAATATCCACACTCACTGTGAACTCATGAAACTACAAACTCAGCCCAATCACAGTGTGAAAATATGAATTCTTAGTGATGACAATGAATTTGTCAGCCAATGCTGTGTAGCTTGTCAAGCTGCCCGGTTTAGGTTGCTTTAACGTTTTTGTGTTCAGTAGCTTTTTCATTGGTGACTCAAGTTCTGAACCTAAAATGGTGATGGAGAATTTGTTTCCGACTATTATTATTGTTTCATGTGTATTGTTAATGAATCTATTTCGTTGAAAAGGGGATAGGACGTTTTCTAGTACGCTATTGTAGATGTCTCGACTAACTACAGAATGAATATACAAATCATGGTCAGTAAGTTTGTGCACCCTATATTTCGAAACTCAACACAGTATGCACACTGCTCTTTCCATCTCTTTATAAAAGGAAAAAAAACACAAACATCAATCTGTTTTTGGATCGGTATATCTATTAACGTTAGAAAGAACTAAGCCTATTGTATGGAGGCCTCCAGAGGTAATTCTGCAAAATCTTTAATTAAACTACATCATCCATGTTTGAGTACATACGGAACAACGTTTTAATTATCTGGGCACCATGTGTAGTCTGGTAGAAGTGCAGATACACAGAGAAATCACGACTCCACATGCCACAAGCTCTGTATTAGGCCTTTGAACTAAACAGTCCTGAAAGCAAGTGTACTATAAGTCCATTTGTATGTACATTCTGCTAGCCATTACGAAAATTTCACTGTCATCACTAAGAATGCATGCTTTCTAGGTAAATTAGGCAAACAATGAAACAACTATCTAATGTGCCAGTTTGTCCTGCTTCAATAGGAAGCATGCTTGACATTTAAGTATTGCAGCTTCTTTTTTGAGTTTGAGGATTGTCCAAGTTATGTTTTTCTTTCATGAAATATGCCTTTTGTAACCATACTTTTTCTAGTTCCCCCAAAGCTAGCTCCTTTCTCCTTTCAAGAAGAACTGGTGCGTGAAGGGATGCGAGGAAGAATACAATGTGTAGTGTTAGAGGGTGACGTTCCTCTGACATTAACATGGTTAAAGGATAATAAACCAGCAGCATTAACTGAAGGAATAGCTGTACGCCATATCGATGATTTTTCTTCAATTTTAACTATTGCTTCTATCAATCCAAGGCACAATGGAAATTACACATGTGTGGCCACAAACCCAGCAGCTACTGTCAGCTTCACCAGCCGTCTTGCAGTCAATGGTAATCATTGATTGACTTTCTTTTTAATTACTCTTCCAGTTCCCCCTAAGATTCTACCATTTGCTTTCCAAGATGATCAATTCTTCAAGGGCATGCGAGCACATATCATCTGTGCTGTTAGCCAAGGAGACTTACCTCTTCATTTCAAATGGGTCAAAGATGGCAAACCGATATCTCCAGTTTTGGCAGTAACTACACGGAGTTACGATGGCCATGCTAACTCTCTAAGCATTGAAAGTGTTTCTTCAGAGCACACTGGGAACTACACCTGTGTTGTGAGCAATGCGGCTGCTACTGTTTATCACACTGCACAACTTTTAGTATACGGTAAATTGTATGTTTCAGAAAATATTCATCTCGTTGTTAAAAGAAATAATGCCTACATGGAATTGCATTTAATCAATGTTTTTATTTTATGTTGTGAATGATAATGAACAGTTTAAAAAAGCAGTTTAAAAACAAAGACAAGTTTGTCAGGGTTGTGTCTGTGGCTTCTTATCGATTAAAAATAAAAAGCCAGTACAGTACTCATAAAACAAACAATTTGCGCCATCTCGAAACAATCTATGCTTCGTTCTCAAGCAATAAAAGATACGGCTAAGAAGCCAAAGTCAAGTAAATACTTTCAAAACCTTAAAAACGTAAAAATAATATGAATAAAGATAAGTAATATGAATAAATAAATAAAAAATATGAATTAAAAAAAAAACATGAATAAAAATAATAAATAAAAATGGACCTTAGGCAGCGTTGAAACTGCTAATAGGAAACCTACCACTTGCCTGCTAGTGCTGGTGAGAAGTAAGGATGAGATTTTTGCTCAGCGATTTGTATTAGTTTGCCCTGGCGAGAGAAAATAGAGATACCCAATTTTTTTTAATGATGACTATTCTTTTAAGGCCTAGGTGTATGTACTCATTAAAAAAATAGGGTATTTCCAGTCTCTCACAAACCAATATAAACATCAGAGCAAACATCCTATCCTCACTTCTCACCCACACTAGTAGGCAAGAGGTCAGTGTTTACTAGCAAGATATAACCTGCCTTAGGTCCATTTTATTTATTATTATTATTCGTGTGATTTGAGTTTTTACGTTTTTGTGGATTTTAAAGTATTTAATTGAGATTGGCTTCTTAGCCATATCTTTTATTGCGTGATAACGTAACGGAGATTTCTTCGAAACGTCACATATTAATTATTGTATGGGCTGTACTGGCTTTCTATTTTTAATCGTTACATTTTAGTGCTTACATAATTTGATTATGGCTCCTTATTACTTTTAGTATATAACTGGTCCTACATTGCACACTGTCTAGTGCAATTCTGCAGTAACAGTTATGATCTCTACTACCTTCATTTTTACATAATTTTTGGTCGTCATTCATTGAGTCATTATCTCCATCTCTTTACAGTCTCGCCAAAGATCATTCCATTTTCGTTTCCTGTAGCAGGAGTGACAGAGGGCATTTTAGCACGGGTTTCATGTGTTGTCTATCAGGGAGATCTACCCTTAACACTAACTTGGTTAAAAGATGGAGCATTAGCAACTGATGTATCAGGCGTGATAATTCGACGCATTGACGACTATTCAACAATTTTGACAATTGAACGAACCCACAGCCACCACGCTGGAAACTACACATGCGTTGCAAGCAATTCTGCAGACACCTCCCGGCACTCTTCGTCACTTACTGTTCAGGGTAAATGTTTCGTTTTAAATCTATAGCTGGTACTTAATTTTAATTTTGCAGTGCCACCCAAGATTGTACCATTCTCGTTCCCTGACGAACCTTTATTGGATGGTATGCTGGTGCGCGTTTCGTGTGTTGTCAGCCGAGGAGATTTACCACTTAACATTAAATGGTATAAAGACGACAACATCCTTCCTGGCTCTCTCTCTTCAGTATCCATTCGAGATTTTGATGAATATTCTAGTGTGCTATCCATTGATCCTGTCAGTACATCACACAGTGGAAATTATAAGTGCGTTGCTAACAATCACGCAGCCACTGTTTCTCATTCGGCATTTCTCAAAGTTCATGGTAAAGATTAGTAATTTTGTTGCTTTAGTGATAACCATTGCTTTTCTTAAAAATAGTTTATGTATGATTTGAACCTAGTAATAGTTATGTTTCAAAGTGATGGTACCGAAAAAATTGTTAATGTTGGGTTGGTCGTCTATATTGTATTCCGTTTGGGTATATTTGCTTCTTATTCAAAGACACATTAGAGCCTGTCTAAATATAGAACTTTTTTTTAGCCTGTTGAATCGCAGGAATGAAATAGAATACCTAAGTTGACTTGATCACTGAATTCAGCTCTTTCTCGTTATTTTTGCCCACCTTGTTTCCCATGCTAAATTGTTTTGTTTGCCTACAGTTGTTTCCCTCCTAGTTAATAATTACTAGAAGAAATTACTTCGTTAATTACAAAATCAACTACATACGCCAAATAAATTTAGTCGTAATACAAGCAGCTACAGACACCCCTGCATCGAACTATGTTTTTGCAACTCGTTGTTTTAAACCTGTTTCCCTAACTTTTTTTAGAACTATGGACTGGAACTGATTTGGTATTTTGTAATTATTTGGTATTTGGTACCAAATTCACTTGGTAGACCAAGTGAAATTCACTTCAATTGGTAAAAATTCACTTGTCGGTAAACGATTACTATTTTGTTTATATTTGTTTTGAATATTTGGCTCTATACTATACCGGATCTATACAAACTTTGGGGATAGGTTCTATAAACAAGTAGAAAACAACCATTCAACATGGGGAAAACGCCTGCTGCTGGAGTTACATTAGTTCAGTCATCTAAGGGGGGCGGGGGGTGGTGCAACGCAATGGAGCAAGGGGATGGCGTTGAAAAAGTGCTTACATTTGCGTGACATCATTTATGGACGGCCCCAAATGAAGATAAAAGGAATCACGGGGACTCAGAAAAAATAAAAGATTTTGCCCCATTGTAACTATAAGTAATTGTTTCCGACCTCATATTCATAGGGGATTTTCTGCTTATCTAAGCCAGAAACTTGCACTCAAAGTATGACTAAGTATGACAAAGTATGACTATTCAAATAATTATACCCTTATACTGGATGATAAACTTTCATACAGATATATTTTTTATTTTATTTTATTTTATTATATTTGGTCCTGGGCAACTTGGTTCCTGTCGAATTGGTTCCAAGATAAGTTGGTCCTTGGAAAGCAACAACTAAGTCCATTTAGTACTGCAGTTGAACAAGGGATGGGGGGGGGGGGGGGGGGGGGGGAGCAATTTACACCACAAACAAAGTCCGATATTAAAAAAAAATTTTATGCAGTTTATAATTTTTCTAATTTTTTGTGTAGCCATTTCATCTGTGTTATTTATTTTGTTGTTTATTTATTCTCGTTAATAGTAACTATTATTGTTATTAATTTAGGACTACAATTTGCAGGAAAGCGACTTTACCAGAATAGCCTAAGAGATTTTTTTCTATACTTGCGTATGCTTAGGCCATATCATCGGTCGTTCCTTTGCTCTACCACCCCCTCCCCTCCCACTGCTCATATAGACCCCAGTTGACATTCCTGACATTTATGAAGTAACGACCACTTTTAAAGTGATGCTGTTGAAGCTGTTATACGTTTTCCCGTCCCACTCGTATAAATTTTATACAATTTTTTATACATTTTTTTTAAAGATAAATGACGCATCACCTGAAACAATGCATAACAACTAAATAATTCACACCTACGATATAGCTAGCAGATTTTTTTTTCTTTAATTATTATCTTCCTGGGCCCAAATTATCCCAGACTAAATCAGTGGGAACCAAATCGTTCAAACCAAATTGTTCGAGACCAAATCGTAGGCACCAAAATGGTCCTGCTGAAAACCAAACTATGAAAGGTAATCTTTGTAATCTATGTAAGATTACCTTACTACATAGTTTGGTTTTCAGTAAGTCCATTGTAATTGTTATTGACTATTTATTCACGGATAAACGGACACGAAGCACATATTTTTTAGGCATTACCCTTTCGAAAGAAAAACTAAGCTAGGTTAGGGGAATGTTTGCACATTTCCATATCTTTGCCAATATGAAATTCGTCGAAAACGTATAATGGAAATCGAGTAAAAACACTCTACAATTAGTAGTTGGTTATGGTGTCAGAAATATTATTTTAGTTTTAATATTGTGAAATAAGACAATCGTTGAATTAAAAAGGTCAATAAAACCATATTTTTGCTTGCACTGCAAAGTGCCTTTCTTTGTAAATGCACTTTACGATTATCCACTGGGAATTAGTGTAGGAGTCACTGAAAAATAGCAAATCAAATTCTTTGGTGCTGGTATTTGAATTGGACCATATATTGCAGAAGTTTGAGTGAATGTGTGGCTGTGATAATGAGAAACATAATCCGACTGCTGCACTAAGACAGTCAAGAAGACAACATCTTCCGTAATTGGTGAATGCCAATGTATGGGAGTCTTAAGATACACATACCAGGCTGAAAATGAGTTATGTACCTTTCTTGCAAAGATTACCTTACTGGAAGATTTTTCGTCACAGTCTCTTACAAAAATAATTTTTTTTTTATTTCCGAGCCAAAAAGATTACGAACAAATTAGCTCTGCAGGGAACAAAGGAATACACAAACCCTGTTTTAAATATTGTTTGGTTTCTGTGTGATATGCAAATTTGTAGCATGATTAGTTTCATTTGATTATTCATTTATCTTAGTGATTACTTCATTACGAATTTTTAACACGACTAACATGTTTCTTTCCAAAGTTCCACCAAAATGGATGGACAAACCTGAAGACACAGAAGTAAAAAGTGGAGAAAGCGTATTTCTACACTGCAGAGCTCAAGGATTACCAACGCCTTCTGTGGTTTGGAGCAAACTCATTGGTAAGTTACCACACCGACGGTTTCTTCTGCTTATGTTTGAAAATTTATAAGCAATAATGAGTGAAATATTTTTTTTTAGATGATGTGAAGGAAGTACCAGTACTGGATATGGAATCTTTTCGTGTCTTCTCCAATGGAACCCTGAGAATTACAGACATCTCTAAACAAGATGAAGGAAATTATTTCTGTACAGTTTCTAATAATGTTGGAAGACCTTTGAGCTTAGGAATTTCAGTGAAGGTTTTGGGTAAGCATGACACTGAGTATCTGCAAACAATATATCGCATTACTTCATTATCGAATAAGGATGCAATTCCTGTCCTAAAAACCAAAAGTCGTTGAAGGAAAATGACTACCGTACTTGTAAACTGAAAGCTAGCATCTGGTAGTCGATGTTTGTTATTCACAAAGCCGCCAAACTATCTTTTTTTAATTTGCTATTATTTTTTTCTGTCGAGGGCATGGAAATTACGAATTGTCTTTCGGAAATTTCCTGTTGACGAGCAGAAGGCACTGAGGAGTATTTTTTTCCATCCTTTGCTTCAAATTTCGTGTTTCAGTAATGACCGTATTCTTCATTTAATTATGAGTGATAGTTTAATTGTATAGGTCTGTAATTAGCATGACAGGTTTGAGTTCCATTTGTAGGTGTATTTAAAAGTGTCAGTAGTTAATCGGAAAAAAAGTGTGCTCGCATAACACATAACAGTCTTACCTGAGTTAGATTGGTTTGCTCAGCTCAATTGTAATTTTTTTTGTTCCTGTAGTTGAAAACATACCAAAATCGTGAACATTTTGTTTTGTATTTGTCTACATATGATGCGAATTTCGGATGAAAGTTTGGTCATTGCAAAACGTGTCAGGTTATCAATTTTAAGTGTTTAACCACAGAGAAAAGTGTGAGTTATCAAAATTTAGCCACGGTGATTTATGTTGGTTGTTAGTTACACTGTACTCTGTATAACTGTACAGTTTTAGTGTATTGACGAGTTAGCTTGATGTTACCATATGTGTTTTCACAGTCACTTACAAAGTCAAGTGTTTGTAAATAAACGAACGTTTTCTCATAGTTTTTTCCCTTTTGCAGCACCTCCTCAATTTATTCTTAAGACTGAAATGCTGAATGGCAAGCGAGGAGGCAACTTAACCTTAGCTTGTTCAGTAGATGGAGACATTCCAATCAGTTTCACTTGGGCCGTAAATTCCCACACAATTAATCCATCTTCAAACAAAAGGTGCTTCATCTACTTTCAAACTGTGTAATTTTTTTTAATTGCATAACTGTATCGTGGGAAAAATATGAACTTTTTCTAGATTCCAGATAAAGTCAAACGGTGGAAGACAATCTAATCTAACAATCTCGTGGTTAGACAGAAAGGATTCTGGTTCGTTTGCTTGCAAAGCTACTAATCAGTATGGGTCTGATGACAAAGTATTTGTGGTTAAAATTCAAGGTAGGCTATAACCTCTGTGTGTATTTTCATACATTGTTGTATGTAACCATTCTTTGTAAATGCTGTGAGCACAACTTGTAGGTCTAAGCACTGACTATTATGGTTATGACTAAGGAAACATCCAGCACCACGATGTAAGGCTAGATCAAATGCTTAATTTGTAATATCATTAAAAGTTGTTCACATGTGATCCCAATATGAATCTTTAATATTACTCTTGTTCCCTAATGTTAATGGTTATTCAAAACTTTTCACGAACTTAATCGTTACTATTATTATTTCGTAATATGTGTAAATTACTATAACTTCACCATTAGCATGAATTAGAAAAACGAAGGAAGACCATAGCTACTAGAATGAGCACACGCTTTCATAGTTTGCAATTGCAAAGAAGTGGGGCATTTTCACCTCTGCTTATTAAACACGTTTGATTTCTCGGTTACTTTTGTTAAGTAGAGCTATGTTGCTTTGTAGATGGAAACATACACATATAATACCACTTGAATAATTTTTATAATAACTAATTATCCATAAAAAAAAGACACAGGAGGAAAGGAACAGGAATGAGATCCACTTAACTTATGTTCCACCCCACAATCACAATTAAAACATTATAACACTTAAAAATACTCATTCTGTCCCCAGGCCTATTTGGACTTTGTCGCAAACACTCAACAAACTCAAACTCCAGAAAATAATTTTTGCAGTCAGGTCATGATTAGCGTTAGAGTTGCAACATTAACGACATCATCATTCCAAACATTAACCAATATCGACAATCAGGTCTGGTCTTCCACGCCAGTCAATGTTTATTTGCACTCCCTACTTCCACTATGTTCTCTTACACGAAAGAAATGGGTGGGATCCAATGCAGTTAGTTCATGCAAAATTCAAAATATACTAGGAAACAGGCTTTGGGCCTATTGTAGGCGGAGCGAACGGCTCATCATTTCAAACTTATATTTAGTTTTTATTTTAATGACGATACCACATTTGTTAATAATTCTTAAAAATCTAGGTGCAATACCTAATGGGCCTTGTTGGGCAGTTTGCCTTTTGGTGTGACATACTACTGTTCTTTGCTGGCCTTTTTCTTATTTTAGCCTTTTGTTTTAATGTTGGCCTATGTTACGTGTAAAATTTACGTTAACAAGCTTTTGTTTGCTCCAGCATTTAGTTTTTGTTTAGTTATTTGTAGCCTCCTTTCACACCCAACACTGAAGACGTAGGCCATCTCGCCGAGTAAAAATAAAACAGCACGTACGCCACCGCTGTTTGAGCTCCCGCTGGCAATAATTCTTACATTGTTTACAGAAACTGCTGTGCAAAATGTAGTCCTTATATTAAAATATTAATAATAAGGCGTTTAACTGCAAGCCAAACAATCATCAGTACGATAGTTTTTAACAATAGTCAGAAGATTCCAAAGGTTCACAATACTGCTTTGGTATAAGATTTGACACCGCCACCAACGAAAATGTTGAGCTGGCACACCTCTATCACGCACTGCAAGATAATATACTATTTCCAAACTCTATGACTGCAACAGCGATCTCTATTATATAATCTGAAAGAAATAACCATCACAATTTAGGTTAAAAATGTGTTTGCTTTTAGACTTTGTTTTAGGCCTAATTTTTAGCGTTTAGGCCTAATATTTATCTCCGAATTAGTTTCGTTAGTAGCAGGTAACAACGGTGGTACGAGATTAAGTATTCCTTCATGCGATGCAACACGGTTTTGGTTTCGAGTCTTTACGTTACCATGGCAACCAGGAAACCGTAAACTGAGAGAGGCGGGCTTATTATTGTTTCGTGTTTCGTGCTTTCGTGTTTCGTGTGATGTTAATATCGGTTTATAATACCGCTTGGCCTTGATACGACGATTTCAGGTTTCATATTCGGGATTCCCATCGCTAGTGTAGACGCCACTTTCGTTGCCATGTTGAACTGAATAATCTCCAAAGCATTCTTTTTTCAAATGAACTAACGTGTGTCGTTAATGGAATCCTTTTATTTTTTGTGGTTGCGTTTGTTACTGTAGTGGATAAATGCAACGGTCAAATGATATTATTTCATTGAGTTACGTCAAAAAAGATTAGTAGCTAGAAAGAAGCAACTAAAATTTAATTTGCCGTATTTTTTGAAGTTCACTTGACTACCATTAACATGGTGTATGCTTCGTCGGAATTCCTTAACTATTCACGACTCCAAATTAAAAATGGTGAGTGTTAGATATTAATTCGAAAATTTTAAAATTTCTTTATTAATAATTGTTCGATTTACGTCAAATTTTGGCTCAGCAATACTTTTAGGGGTATAAAGCGTTGTGCTAAATTTCATTTCAATCCGACCTTTCGTTTGGGCTCCACCCAGACTAAAAAAGTGCAACCAACGGACCAACAGACTAACAGACCAACGGACCGACGGACCAACCAACATTTTGCAATTTGGTGTCCGTTATGGGCTAAGCTTCGCTCGCTTCGCTCGCTCGCTCCGCCAAAAATGCAGGTCGCCACGTAGCCGCTTCAATTCTAGAGACTCGAAGTTCAACTTCTGCAAGCGAGTTGAAGTATAGCCCTATGTAAAACATCTTTTAATAATTGCCCCTGAAAATATTAGAGTTTAACATTCAATAATGCCATCAGTACGGATTCCTTTTAAGATATTTCGTAAACAGTGCAATGCTAATATCGGCAATATTTCAATTTGTTCAGAGTAAATTTTTTTGGACACATGATTAATAAATGATTATTGTTTTATTGTTATATGTAATTACTTTTTAGAGCCTCCTGAATTTGGAGAAATACGTCCAGAAATTGTAAGTGGAAATAGGAGCGCTTCTTTGTCATGGAACGTTCCATTTGACGGCCATGCATCAATAGTGCGATACGTTGTGCAGTATAAGAAAGAAATAGGTAAATTATTGAATATAAGATGCATTTTTCGCCATAAAAAGCACGTGATCAATACGTCACCAGGAATATTTCTGTAATTGCAGATAACTGGCAGCTGCGTGCAACCAACATTTCCGTAAGTGGCAATAATACTTCAGCGTTCATTTCTGGTCTCCACCCAGCGACTGCATATCATTTCAGAGTATCAGCAGAAAATGTTGTTGGAGTCAGTGGATTCAGTAAATATGTAACAGGACGAACAGATGATGACAGTAAGATTTCTCTTTGGAATGTAAATAAATGATATAATTTAAAGACACATGAACTGCACGTAGGGAAAAATAAAGCAAAAGGTGCAGATATGAAATTAAAAATTATCTCAACCATTCAAATTTACCTAAAATAATTTTCAAGAGCAAAATAAAATGCAAAGGTGCCAAATTCACCTTAAATACGTTAAAATAGGAAACCTCGAATGTCCCTGAGTGG
>JAHWFP010041117.1:6106-25014 GCA_023313725.1 Lithobius niger
GGTATGTGATGTGTGTTACAATATTAACGTTTTAGTTACCAACTTTCCGTTGCAGTTTCCCCCCTTTCACAGCTAATATCAAAAGAAAATAACGAGAAGCTAATATTAATAATATGTTAATATTAAAAAAAAAAGTGTAGGGTACCAGTGAGCCTATTCTCACGCGGGCATTTGCCATTGGCAGACGGGCATACGGTCCAGTCCGACCCTGCCCCCCCCCCTTATTTTCCCTGGCACCACACATGAAGAGTGACAAAATAAGAGTGTGGCGACTAGAAAAGTCTGATAACATGTGATGGATAGTTAATGGCGAATTGGAAAGAGTGATGAAATGAGCGTGACGAGCAGTGTGTGACAAATAGCGCGTAACGTATAGCTAGAATGACAAACTGAAGGAGTGAAGAAATTAATGTAACGAGTGGTGACTCACGAACAGCATGTGACGTTGCCTATATTTGGAGTGACGAACTGGACGAGTGACGAAATGAGTGTGATGGGTAGTGTGTGACGATCATCGTGTGGTGTATATTGGAGTGAGGCATTGAAGCAATGAAGAAGTAAGTGTGTGACGAACGGAATGTGGCGAACATTTGTGTGGCGAAATGATTGCCACTCTCTCGAATGATAAGCAACGAGGATATTTTTCTTAGAAAAATCTACAAGACCGAACTGCCGTTGTAAAAAAGGTGTAAAAAAGATTCATGGCCCTGCACTCTCCCCCAACACGTGAAAGGTCTCGACAAATCTTACAAATTCATAACGTATACAAAAATATGGAAGCCTAACTAACTGTACTTACCGTATTGCATCAGAGTAACGTGTGTGAACCGGAAACTAGAACTGGACAAGCCTGCTATGATGTCTGACGGGAAACGAAAAATGGCATCACATGCAAAAGGCACGTGGGAAACTCGGTGATGCACAAAAGCCTGCTTTGAATTGGCAATTGAATGACGTCCAGGAACGCGGCCTACTTCTTCGTATTATGCTGAGCTAATAGCTTTTCGTATGTTTGTCAGTTTATTCTGAACAAAAACGGACCTTGAATGGACATAGCTACAGGAATAGATGAACAGAGTTAAAGTATGCAGCTGGGAACAATGGATAGAGACAAGGTACTGAAAACAGTGAAATGTTAGGGAATACCTTTTTTGACAATCCAACGACAAAATAAAAGCAATATATAGATGAACGGAGCCTTCTAAGTTTGTTGACGAAAAAAGTTTGATATTGCACTGGAATATAAGTCAAACACAGCTTTGGAGTTTGATGCAGTCCCAGCCGAAGCCATGGCACAGAAAGGGAAAGGTACAATTTTGCTAGGAAATTCCAATTGGAAGTTTCTAGGATCTATTAGATACCAAAATCGACATGTGCGCAAGGCATCACAGGGCCCTTCTTTTCCTGAAAATTCCAGTGGTGGCTGAGATCAGGATCGAGCCCAGAACTTCTTGGACATGGGATGGTTGTGGTAACCGTTAGGCTACCTTGCCCCATGGAGATCAGGTACAGCAAACGGCACGACAACTTTAGACTGTTTCAAAGTATGAAGATATTAGTTATGGCTAATTGCCGGAGTAAGGGCGCATTTACACAACGACTCGCCTTTGCATTCTCGCAGCAAGAATTTAATCGTGATGGAAAATTAGTCGTTGCCATAGTAACAATGCAGCCTGAATTAGCTAAATCCAACATCAGTTGAGCATATCTTGCAGCGAAGAATTCCCCCTGACAAAACGATTTCCCCAGTCACTTCTGAACTCACATTATTGAGTGTTTTCGTTGCGAGCCGGTAGAGCCGAAACCGCCGCCACGTTGGAAATTCCTTTGATTTCTAGCTTCTAGCTGCGAGAAGGCGAAGGTGAATCGTACGTAAATACGAGAGGGAAGCGTAGCCCATAACGAATACAAAATTACAAAATGTTCAGTTGGCTGGTTGGTTGGTTGGTTGTTTGGCTGGCTGGCTGGTTGGAGTTTTTAGTATGGACGGGACCAAAACACAAGGTCGGATTGAATGAAATTTTCCACATCGCTGGAAATCTCCGAAGGTATTGTTGAGCTGGAATTTGCCAATAATTATAAAACACGAAATTAGAGTTTTTCGATGTTATCGATCTAACACTAACCATTCTACATTTTGAATCCTAAATAGTTAAGCAATCCCGACGAAGCATACACCGTGCTGCTGGTAACTGACTTTAAAAAATACTGGTCAATTCAAACTTTATTGCTTCCTTTTAGCTAACAATTTGTTCGATGCTACTTAACGAAATAATAACATTAATAAAAAAACAGAATGGAAAAAGTATCAGGAAGGGACTATTTAGGGCCAGAATAATTAAAAAAGCAAATGGGAAAAGAAGATATACAAAACCCCCCCCCCCCCCCCCCCCCCCCCCGCGCCCGCCCCCCCCCAGAGAACAGAGAAAAATACTACACGAATATGCGAAAAATTAACGATCAGGCAGGCTAAAACCACCTCAGAAACATGCCAAGATCAGCCTCCCTCAGGTTTCACCTGAAAATATGCAAGCTTGCGGACTCCACTACCCCCGACGATAAGCTGTTCCAAGGGCGGACCACACGTTAGGAAAGAAATACCTTCTACAATCCCTTTTAAAAAGCAATACAGTAAGCTTGAGATAATGGCCCCTGGTAAATCCATTTCCACGGACCACAAAGAAAAGCCCAGGATTAAGGTAAGGTCGACCAGACCACGCAAAATGGAGAAAGTGAGACAAAGATCAGCATGCAATCTCCGTAGCTCAAGAGAATCCAAACCAAATTTAGCTAAACGTCTTGCATAAGACATGTTATAGAATCCTGGTAGGTGCTTAGTAAATGATCTTTGCACAGACTCAATATGCTTGATGTCTTTAAGATGATGCGGAGACCATACTGGGCTGGCATACTCAAGAATGGGCCGTACATAAATAACGAATGCCCTGACCAGTGTCCGCACATCGCGGGAGACAAAACATCTTCTCACCATATACCCAACTCGTTTTGCCCTACTAACAAGTAGATTACAATGGTTTGAAAAATGTTAAATTAGACGAAAAGTTTACATCGAGATCCTTTATACAGTACTCAGCCTTAAGGGCATGATTTTAAGTGAATATGTATAATTACAATTATTGTTTCCAAGATGGAGCACAAAGCATTTGCCATTGTTGATAGGCAGTTGCCACTTAGCTGACCAACGGAGAATACCTTTAAGAGATGCCTGAACCAGTGCATGGTCATTAACGTCCGTAATGAATCGGTACAACTTAATATCATCAGCAACTTTTGGTAGTTTAGCATTTTGTATATCTGTCGAAAGATCGGAGATGTAAATAACAAACAACAA
Source organism: Lithobius niger (assembly GCA_023313725.1). Lineage (NCBI taxonomy): Eukaryota > Metazoa > Arthropoda > Chilopoda > Lithobiomorpha > Lithobiidae > Lithobius > Lithobius niger. The sequence goes on from JAHWFP010041117.1 coordinate 9,459, forward strand.
AGGGCCGATCACTGACCCCTGAGGAACACCACTGGTGACTGGCAAGGACAAGGAAAAGGTAGATCCCAATTTCACAGCTTGAGTTCTATTTTTGAGGAAATCTGCAAGCCACTGAAGAATCTTTCCAGAAATACCCAAATTTGATAACTTAAATATGGTCGTCGCATTTCAACCCCACAAAGAAAAGCAGGCTTAAGCGTTTTTTAATGCTAATATCTACTTTTTTTTTTCTTGTTCCATCAAAAATAACAAGGAAAAGAATATTGCAATCACCTTAAAATAAATGTTATAAGAAAGCCCTTTTAATACTCAATTTTAAGCTACAAAACTTGAGCATCGGTTCTTTGGTACGAAGTAGAGCTGTTGCGGGCCAAATTTTGGGCTAATCAAGCACATCAAGCTAAAAGCCATGAAATTTGGCACACAAGTCTATTCGTTACCTATACATCGAGGTAGCTAAGGAACCCCTCAGGATACCCTCTAAGGCCCCTTTCGATACCACCCACCACACTCACCTCATTGAGGTTATTGACCAACAAATTCTTGCTGATCGTGCCAAAAACGTGAATTGGTACACAAGCCATTCTTAGCAATGCAAATCGAACTATAATTTATCGGTCACCAGCCTAACGGAGAGGACACTGGGGGGCCTTGGGTGTATCACATGGGGTTCCGTATGTAGGTCGATTTGTAGGTTACATATTTAGGTTTTTGGCTGGTTTGATTTGTAATGCAAAGAATGCATTGTCCTGCTAAGAATGACTTGTGTGAAAATTTCATTCTTTAAGCTCGATCTGCAAGAAAATGTTGGTCAAACCTCAGTGAGGGGGTATAGGAGGGCGCTGGAGTTGGGGGGGGGGGGGGAAAGGGGGATATTTCATGTGGGTTCCATGGCTGGTTCAATTTGTACTGCTAAGAATGACTTGTGTACCAAATTTCAAAATTTTCGCTCTATTTGCAAGAATTTGTTGATCGAGCATCAAAGAGGGCACAGGGAGGCGCTCGGGGTATATTATGGGGGTTCCATGGCTGATTCGATTTGTGCTGCTAAGAATGACTTGTGCACTAAATTCCATGTTTTTAGCTTGATCGGCAAGGATTGTTGCCGAATAAAATAAAATAGCGTTCAAAAGGCCCTAGGCCATGTCCGTACCTACGTTTTAAGCTATAAAACTTGAAAATCGGTTCATTGGTTCCATCGCCAAGGGAAGGCGAAGAGTCCCAACAATTATAAGAACAACAACAACAACAACTAGAACAAGACATGGCCATACTGTGGACGCCGAACAGTTCACTTGTTGTCATTAAAATTTGCAATGCGGTGAAATAGTTACGATACAATCCCAAATACCGAATTTCGTTGGTGTAAGTCAATTCTAGGCGAAATTATACTAGAAGAGTTTCAAAGTTTGACGTTTAACTTGGAAGTTCATGCTGAGGCTTACATAAGAATCGCTATCGGGGTCTTTGATATTCTTACCAAATTCCATTTGAATCATTTCATGTGTTTGGTTATTGGACGCCACGTTGGACCCCCATTTTGAATCTTTCACAAAATTTAAACGGCCTTTCCGTGAGATGAATGATGCTCTGAATATTTGTAACAAATTCGCGTTAAATCTTATGAGCGATTTATACGTTACAAGCTCAAAACGTGTTTGGACGCCGTTTTGATCCAACCGTTTGGTCTAGCTGAGACGATTCACGAAATCAGTAAGTCATCTTCCATACGAGGGTAGGTTATCTTCTCCTGGACTGGAGTCTCTTGAGATGCGAAGAATAAAGACGGATCTTTCCCAGAGTTTTTCAGTATTACGTGTGATACTAAACTGTGATCCCAGCTTATTTTTTGAACTTCGTGAAAACGACTGGACGACAGGACATCTTGGAAATTGATAGCAACGAAGCCCTCACTAAAGACCACCGGTATCGTTTTCTTCGGTTATTGAGTTGTGAATGTGTAGAATGCCTTGCCTGCAGAGGATTTTTGCCTAATTCCCTGTGGGCTTTTAAACCAAAACTGATAAATTGTTCACTTTCAAAATTTTTACGTCACTATTACTCTGTATCTCTCTAATTACCTATTGTTTTGTAAAGTCTATATTATTATTACTTTCGTTTTATGCTTTCTTATTTTTATGTTTTAACACATAGTTATACGTTTAGCTTAGTTTGTAGTTTTAATATGTAGCAATGTAGTGTAAATTTGTGACCATGGAGTTGGTGTTGCCCGTCCTGTACGGTAACCGTTTGGCATTATTGGTCAATAACATTTTTATTTAGTTTGCCTTTTTAGCAACAGTAGCCTATAAATTCATGTTTATAAGTCGCTCAGACTTATTACAAAGAATATTCCTCCAAATTTTATTTGAATCCGCAGTTGACTCATTTGGTAGTAACTGCAGCACATGTAAACAATCAGACCAAAGTCCAAAATTGAAAAATGTAACTTCGTTGCTTTGCTTAAAATCGGTTAAAAATCAAGTAGGCCTCTATGACATATTTAAAAAAAAAATTTCCCACCAGATTGCATTCGAAATACGTTCTGTGAACTGCTTTTTGGATATAATTTTGGCCTTTCATGTTCAATTTTTACGAAAGTTGAGTAGTATGTTTTCGGTGTGTACGTTATTTTGATTATTCCTAACCAGTTTGTATTTAATGAACTCTTTCGATTTTGAATTTTTAACAACATATATAAAATGAAGCATATAGATCGTTCAATCTTATTAAAAAAATATTCCTACCAAATTTCATTCGAATCACGTCATGCTTTTGCCTATAACTAGGAAACAGGCTTTGGGCCTATTGTAGGCGAAGCGAACGGATCTTCATTTCAAAACTTATATTTAGTTTTTATTTTAATGACGATACCACGTTTGTTGATAATTCCTAAAAATCTGGGTACAATACTTAATGGTCTTTGTTGTGCTGTTTGCCTTTTGGTGTGACGTAATGCTGTTCTTTGCTGGCCTTTTTCTTATTTTAGCCTTTTTTCTTTAATGTAGGCCTATGTTAGGTGTCAAATTTACTTTAACAAGCTTTCGTTTGTGCTCCAGCATTTAGTTTTTGTTTAGTTATTTGTAGCCTCTTTTCGCAGCCAACACTGAAGACGTGGGCCATCGCCGCGAGTAAAAATAAAACAGCACGTAATAAGGCGTTTAACTGCAAGCCAAACAATCATCAGTACGATAGTTTTTAACAATAGTCAGAAGATTCAAAAGGTTCACAATACTGCTTTGGTATAAGATTTGACACCGCCACCAACGAAAATGTTAAGCTGGCACACCTCTATCAAGCAATGCAAGATAATATATGATTTCCTAACTCTATGACTGTGGTGTCGTCATAGAGGCACCACAATGGTAGTCTTTTAAGTCCAGATGTAAACCCATTCACAGCTTAATATACCTCCATAGTTAACTACAGTCTATCCATACAATGTTATTGCCATACCCATATCACATGACTACATGTCATGTGACATACTTCATATAAAGGCTGTACTTAGTTAATAATGCTGTCCTTCAAGTGTTAGCCTACAACACTATGTTCCTAGTCCTTACTATGCCTTAGTGAACCCACAAGTGTATGACTGTCAACCCCATACATCCCAGATGGCGAGGAGACGGTACTAAGGTTTAGCTTGATTAGCTTGATAGAGTCTACAGCCATGGAGAGTGCTCCTAATCTGTGGTAAATAGTAATTTTTTCATTTTTGGCAAATGAAATTAGTACTCTGTGGAACTATCAGAGGTTAATTTTTTTCAAAAGTGTACTGGGATTAGGAACTTTCGTGGTACGGAATAATAATAGTTAAATTTGGTACCTTGTCAACTAGAACCGAAATGGGCAATTGAATTTATTACGGTTAATTTTACCTTGGCAGTGTTCTAGAGCGACGCACTGGCGTGTCAAACAGGTAGTACTATAAACCTGAAGGTTCGAAAAACGCGCTGCTAAATTAACCCTTGTAAATTCGATTGTGCCATTGCCCATATTCGGGCTGGTGTGTGCCGGTGTTTAAATTTAAGCACTGTAGCGTTTATGCTTATAAACGATGAAACTTGGTCTGTGCCGCACGCATAGGCCTGCTGTGTTGTTTTGTTTAAACGTTTAGTGAAACGGAAAACAATTAAAAGCCTAGTCAATTGTTTAAGTTGTAGGCGCTTGAATTTAAAATTAGTTAGGCTATGGTAGTTTAGTGGCTTAGTAGATAAGCAACAAATCCGTTTAGTTTCGAGTTGCTTCCAGTTTATTAAATTAAATGGAATTGTAATTAAATTATTTAGTAATTTAATTTGTTAAGTGTAGGCTTATGCCTGAGACAGGTGAAGTGATTAAAACTCCTGTAGTTGCTGTTTTGAATACAGAATCGGGTGCTAGCGCCAGTGTAAGTTTGAACTTAAATTCAACTGTAAGTAGTACAAATGAAGACCTTACAATGGCTTCGAAAACTGCCGGTTTGTACGCAGAGTTCGACGCAGTAAATGATACCTGGGAAAAATACACTAATTGTATTGGCTACTATTTTAGAGCAAAGAAAATCCCAGCGACCGAACAAATTGATTTTTTAATGGCTTCGGTTGGCCATAAAATGTTAGACAGAATCTTGAATATTGTTTCACCTGCTTTACCAAATTCAATGAGGTATGACGTCTTGGTGAAAACTATTCTCGACGATGTTGAACCTTTACCTTCTGTAGTTTCCGAACGTGTAAAATTTTTCCGTAGATCTCAGAAGTCGGATGAAAGCATTAGCGAGTATATTGCTTCGTTAAAATCACTCACGAAATTTTGTGATTTTGATAAGATCACCGAGATTAACAACGAGATGATTAGGGATCGTTTGATAGGCGGTGTTAAATCCGAAACGTTACAACGCGAACTTCTGAAGCAGACTCTGGATTTGAAGGCTATGACATAATTAGCTTTGTCTTTAGAATCTGCCGAAATCGATCAAGAAGTAATTTGTTCCCATTCAAGAGTGTAAATTATGTTTCGCACAAACCGAAGAGAGCTCAAACAAAAGTCAGGTTTAACAAAGACTTAATCTGATATTGTTGCGGAAAATACGGGCACGTGAAAACCCGATGTAAATACAGGGATTTTATTGTGGCCGCTGTCATATTCACAGACATTTAAAAGCCGTATGTCGTAAAAGTAGTAGCAGTAACACTTCTAAAACTGCAGAATACTCAAAACCAAGTTCGAGTTCAAATTTTAAGGCTAGGCCCAAAAGCGAACTAAAATACAGTTATAAAAAGAAAGTCCATAGGGTTGAACGTGAAACTGACAGTGAGTCAGATAATGAGCCCGAAAATTCTGAGTCTGCTTCGGCAAGTGAGTACGAGTCGGAGGAAGAATATTGTCTGCAAAATAACACAGAAGGGCTGTCCGAGGCTGCAGAGCAATTTTCAATTCCTGTTATAATGAATAAATGAATTTATTGCAGAAATGACTCGAAGTTTACTCAAAAACTTGTGTGAGTCTACAATATATATATATATATATTAGTTTACAATCTTATCTATAAACATTATAAATTAGGACATAAATATGGAAATACATATGGAAATTGTGCGACTTGTATTTATTGTTAGTTACAACACTTTTAAATTCAGTTTGTTAGTTAATTAAATGCTACTTAACATGTCTTTTAAATTTCTTTTAAGTACTTCAAGGTTTTCAAACAATAACATATGCTTTGGTAAATTATTGAAATTGAAAGGTACATAATAAGCCTTATTTCTTTGTCCATATGTGTTATTCCATTTTGGTATTTTAAATCTCTGTGTTTTTATCCTGAGCCTATCTTGCTTGTGTAGATCATAATTTTTGTAGGTATTTTTATAGTAAATTTTTTGTTATGACAATATAGTCTCTTAACTGTTTAACCTTTAATATGTTATTTTCCTTAAAAACCTCCTCAGTTGATTTATTAACTTTTCCGAAAAACATTTTCACTATTTTATTTTGCACTTTCTGTAGTCTGTTTATTAAATATTCTGACGTAAAACCATACAATTCAATTCCATACCTTAGATAACTAACAATCCATGCCTCATATACAATCATTTTATTTTTTACATTCATGATATTCTTAAGTTTATAGAATCTTGGTATAATTTTACGCAAGTTACTTATTAAATTAATAATATGTTGTTTAAAATTCCAGTGTGAATCAATGTGAACTCCTAAATACTTTGAGATGATTGTTTAATTTCTATTTTTTTTTACATGTATCTTCATAGATGTGTTGATGTTTTCCACTTTTCATGAAGTAACAGTTTTCAGAATGATTTATTATATGTTACCATTGAACATTTTTCATTTTAGGCACTGTTATGTTTATTTGCACCGTTTTATCTTCGCTGATATAAAGTTCATTTTCCATAAACCATCCTAACATGTCAAAATCATATTGTAAGTTATTTACCATGTCTTCATAGTTATAATTTATGGATATCATTACTGTATCATTTGCAAATAGGTAAATTGAGGTTTTAGAAGTGCAATCATTAATATCATTTGCGTATATTAAAAATAATAGTGGTCCCAACACGGAACCTTGGGGAACTCCATTTTTAACTTCATTCAGTTCACTATAATCATTTCCAATTTTCACTGTTGCCTGTCTGTTATTTAAATAACTTTTTATTAAACTGTATATTTTACCCCTTAGCCCTAAGGATTCACATTTTTTAAATAGAATTTCCTGGTCGAACGTGTCAAATGCTTTCTGAAGATCAATCAATATTGCACCTACATATTTGCCTTCATTTAGTGCTTTCGTTATTATTTCGTTAATTTGTACTAATAAATCTGTTGTACCCTTATGCTTTGTGTATCCATACTGCAGTTTTGAAAAAAAAACATTAGTTTTCTCTAGAAATTCTGTTATTTTATTAGCAAAAAACTTCTCAATTACTTTATCAATAACTGACAGCAATGATATTGCCTGTAATTATCTTTATCCAATTTATTTCTTTTCTTATAAATAGGTCTTAACACTTGTGTTTTCAGTTGTTCTGGGCATATCTCACAATCTATCATTTTATTAATAAGTTTACATACAAACACTGCTGTGTTTTCTTTAGTTTGTTTAAAATGTTCTGTTTTAAACCCATCTCTTCCGGTCGCAGTTGTTTCTTTTAGTTCAGTGACGATTTGGATAATTTCTTTCTCAGTAGCATAATTCACAAACATTGATTTCACATTACCCGTTTTATTATTTTTGGTTTTCCCGTATACATCTTTGTAATGTTTTCCGTGTTTATAGTTGTATAACCTTTTTTCAAATTTTTTCTTCAGGTTTGGTACTTGGTTTGAGAAATTATCATTGATTTCATTCCTTACAGTTGCTATGTCTGTTCCATCAAATGTTTTCATTATGGTTTCATCAATATTTTTATTTTTACAATTTTTTCCTGTTATTTCTTTTATGACTTCCCATACTGTCTTGTTTCTTTTTTATGCCTTTTCTAACTTTGCCTGATAATAGTCTTGTTTACATGTATTAATTTTTTTAGTTATTAAATTTTTCACTTCCTGTGTTACAACAATACCAATTGAGTGGCATGAAAAATACTTTTTGGATTGTCCTTTAATGCTCAGTCCGTATTCCATCCACTCATACATCGAAGGGACTGAGAAAACGATTTACACAGTAAGTCTCAAGGTTAATGTTAACGGTCAAACTGAATACTTGGATGCACTAGTTCTAAAAATGCATAAACCTGCATTAATTGGGAAAGATTGGCTTTCAATCTTTAGAGTTAACTTTGAACCATACTATGATTTGCAAACTAAAGTCAAAAGAGTCAAACAGGTTAAAGTAAAGATTCCACCAGTTGACACGGATGCAATAGTTAAAGGTTTTCCCGAAATCTTCAGTGAGGGCATGGGTAAATTCAAAAACTTCAAAGCCAAGATTCAGTTGAAGGCCAACGCAAAACCTGTGTACAGTCAAGTTCGCCCTGTTCCTTTGGCATTAAAACAGAAAGTTAATCAAGAAATTGAGCGCCTGGTTAGCTTAGGAATTCTAGAGCCAGTGGCAACCTCAGAATGGTCGACCCCGATAGTGATCGTTCATAAAGCGAATGGTGATATTCGAATTATCGGCGATTACAAAACCACCGTAAATCCAAAATTGGAAGTGGACCATTATCCGGTTCCCACAGCTGCTGAATTATTTAGTGAATTAGCAGATAGTGACAGATTTAGCCTTATCGATCTTAAGGATGCCTTTTTACAAATTGAATTAGATCCTGAGTCATAGGCAGCACTAACAATAAACACTCCCCTGGGTCTTTTTCGCTGGCTTCGTGTACCTCTGGGCCTTGCGTCCAGTCCTGGAATTTTCCAGAGGGTCATGACGCAAATCATGAGTAAAACCCCCAAATGTTCACCATTTTATGATGACATCCTTGTGAGCGGGAAGGGGGAAAAGCATGACGAATCTTTGAATCAGCTGCTAACTGCTCTACAGGATGCAGGGGCTAGGCTTAGGATCGACAAGTGTAAGCTGTCGCAACCTGAACTAAAATATTTAGGTCATAGGATAAATGCTGAAGGCCTGCACACACTCCCTGAGGTGGTTGAAGCAGTCACACACGCACCGAATCCAACCTGTATTCAAGAACTGCAAAGTTTCTTAGGATTCGTGAATCATTACTCAAAATATCTGCCTAACCTTGTTCATATTGTTTCCCCTGTTACCCGGTTGTTAAGCCCTAAAGTAAAGTGGACTTGGGGGACTGAATGTGACCAAGCTGTTAGCAAAGTAAAGGAACTATTTGTCAAATCAAAAGTTTTGGTACATTACAACCCAAAATTAAAGCTTAAACTGGTTTGTGACGGCTCACCCTATGGGGTGGGGGCGTGCCTGATGCATTTCATGCCCAATGGCGAATCGCGTCCAATAGCATTCGCTTCAAGGAAGCTAACCAAAACCGAACAAGGTCACAGTCATTTTGATCGTGAAGCTCTCAGCGTGGCTTGGGGAGTTAAACGGTTCCATGGATACGTTTACGATCAGAAGTTTATATTGCAGACTGACCAAAAGGCTTTAATATGGAGTTATGGCCCTAAAAAAGGTATCCCACAGATGGCAGCAGCACGTTTGCAACATTGGGCGGTTATGCTTAAAGGTTATGATTATGACTTTCAACGTATACTAGGAAAGCAGAATTTAACTGCTGACGCACTATTTGGACTTCCACTCCCTAACGACAAGGAGTTTGAAGAGGCTGAAGAATAGCACAATGTACTAGCGTTGGAAACCATCTCCAACTTACCAGTGCTAAACGAAGCTTTGGTTATGGAAAGCAAGCGTGACAAACTACTGTCTAAAGTATACCGTTACGTTAATCGTGGCTGGCAAGAAGTGTGTGATAATCCTGATATGCAGCCGTACTTCACATGCTGCAATGAAATCTTGATTGAAAGTGATACGCTTTTTTGGGGGTTTAGAATCGTCGTGCCGACAGCTTTAAGGCGTCAAATTTTGAAAGATTTACACAGCTCACACCTTGGTATTGTTAAATTAAAGAGCTTAGCTAGGTCTAAGGTGTGGTGGCCTTCTATTGACGCAGATATTGAAAACAAAGTTAAATCCTGTTCTAATTATCAAGAATTTAACGATACTTAATCTGCGGGACCCAAGCATACCTGGGACTATCTACAAAAGCCAAATTCTAAATATCACGCTGATTTCTTAGGACCATTGGACAATTTCATGTTTCTAATCCTAGTAGATGCACACAGTAAAATTCAGTTCGTGCACAAAATGAAAACTACCACTTCAGCTAAAGTTATTGATATTCTGAATAACCACATTGCCGAATACGGGCCGATGGATTCGTTAGTAAGCGACAATGGCTCGTAATGGACCTCTAAATAGAATGTAAATCATGGTTAATGATAACGGAATCCAACACCTATCAGGCCCGGCTTTTGCGCCGTGGGTTAACGGATTAGCCAAAATTTATGTCCGAAATTTTAAACGTGTCTACAAAGCTACTCAGCGTGACGGTTGTTCTGTTCAGGAAAGTATAAATGCATACTTATTGTCGTCACGAATCATGATAGGTTCTACCACCCAAGCTACACCTGGTAAATTTTTCTTTAACAGAGAATTAAAATCCAGATTGGATTTGCTTTACCCTGACCCTGTGTCTGTTGTTAAAAAAACCAGATTAAAAGCACCAACATCGTGCCTCAGTTAACTATCAAGTTGGCGATAAAATCTGGTATTGTGACTACAGCAAATCTAACCCTAAGCTATGGTCGAGGGGGTCTATCAAGAAGAAGCTATTTCATTTATTCTGCAGTGTATTTACTGAAGAGCTTGTTGAAGTGCGTAAGCACAGAGACCAGTTGAGGCCTAGGATTAATCCAGTTGTTGCCGTAGAATTATCTCCAAACGCACAAATTCCGGCATATAATTCTGTCAATTTTCGCATGAATAATAAATCCGCTAATTCAAAAGAACACATAGTTTCAAGGAAGCGGAATTCTGTTGGCACCTCACGTCACGATCAGGTGATTCACAAGCATTCAAATTGTCGGAGGCAGTCAGTGGGCCAATCACGGCATTCTACCGTTGCCAGGCAGGGAGCTACACCAATCAAAAGCACCTCACCTGACAATTTACGAGTTGCGACACCAGGTGTCAGCACAATCCAGTCGAAATCACCCCACACACAGCCAGTGGGTGAGTCCGATGGCGTCACTGTTCCCAGTGAGCTAGCCAAGTCGCAAAACTTCAGCGCCTCCCAGCGAGATATTGGAGCGACAGGTGGCCTGGAGCCTCCTATACTTACAAAGTAGTCTCCTGCTAAACCATCGGAGCCGGCTACGGTGAAAAGCCAACAGAGAAAGCGTAAGGTTGCACCATCTTCACCACGTGCAGATGATGCAGTGCAGCCTCCAATAGCGTTCGGTCGTCCGAAGCGAACAAAACGAGCTCCGGACAAGCTCAATATTTAATAAATAACGATAGTCTAATATAAGTGTTCGTAATCCGTTCTACATCAGCCCAATTCGGGGTTGTATTTTAACTTGTGCGATGCTCGCAACATGTGTTTGGAAATGTTAATTGTGCAAGGGATTGACCTGTAAATTTTAATTGTGCTTATGGTTGGCAACATGTACTGTTTTCAGTTATTTGTGAGGAAATTGATTCCTCGGTTTTAAAACATGTTTCTTTTCTCTTTCATGTAAAATTTCCTTCACGACCTGACAACTGCTTTGGGAGCTGAAACAGCCTCCGGCGTGAGATAACCATCTGTAACAAACTAACAGATGAACTCAGCAGCCACATGTTTGCAAATAATCAACTCCGTTGTAAACAGCAGTTGTTGTTATAACCAAATGCCAAAAAAGAAGGAAACACTACAGAAATTTATTCAAAAGTATCAATTACAACCCAGTTTGAAATAATAAAGTCAGATGGATTTCTTCGTTCCAGTTTTTCAAGCATCATTAAAAATTTCAGATATTTTGGTGAGTTAAGGGGGGGTTACAAGCTTTCACAAAATGTTTAGTTCCTTTGAAAGCGACACATTTTCTTCATAATAAATACAACTTAAAGTAGGCAGTTACTAATAACAAATTCATGTCTTCAAAATAATACATATTTATTTTTCAGCTAGACTTAAGAATTTCTTTCTCTTTTTTTATTAATTGGTTGTATTGTGGTGTCGTCATAGAGGAAGCACAATTGTAGTCCTTTAAGTCCCAATGTAAACCTATTCACAGCTTAATATGCCTCCATAGTTAACTACAGTCTATTCATACAATGTTATTGCCATACCCATATCACATGACTACATGTCATGTGACATACCTTATATAAAGGCTGTACATAGTTAATAATGCTGTCCTTCAAGTGTTAGCCTACAACACTATGTTCCTAGTCCTTACTATGCCTTAGTGAACCCACAAATGTATGACTGTCACCCCCATACATCACAATGACTGCAACAGCGATCTCTATTATATAATCTAAAAGAAATAACCATCACAATTTAGGTTTAAAATGTGTTAGATTTTAGACCTAGTTTTAGGTTTTAGGTCTAATTTTTAGCGTTTAGGCCTAATATTTATCTCCGATTTACTTTCGTTAGTAGCAGCTTACAACAGTTGTTCAAGATTAGGCCTATTCCTTCATGCGATGCAACACGGTTTTGGTTTCGAGTCTTCACGTTACCGTGGCAACCAGGAATTGAGAGAGGTGGGCATATTATTGTTTCGTGTTTCGTGCTTTCGTGTTTCGTCTGATGTCAATATCGTTTTATAATACCGCTTGGCCTTGATACGACGATTTCAGGTTTCATATTCGGGATTCCCAATGCTAGTGTAGGCGCCACTTTCGTTGCCATGTTGAATTGAATAATCTCCAAATCATTCTTTTGTCAAATGAAACTAACGTGTGTCGTTAAAGGAATTCTTTTGTTTTTATGGTTGCGTTTGTTACTGTAGTGGTTAAATGCAAGCATCAAATGTTATTATTTCATTGATTTACGTCGAAAAAAGATTATTAGCTAGAAAGAAGCAACCAAAATTTAATTTGCTGTGTTTTTTAAAGTTCACTTGACTACCATTACCATGGTGTATGATTCGTCGAAATTCCTTAACTATTCACGACTCCAAATTTACAATGGTGAGTGTTAGAAATAAATTCAAAAATTTTAAAATTTCTACAGTAATAATTGTTTGATTTACGGCAAATTGTGGCTCAGCGATACTAATTAGGGTATGAAACGTTGTACCAAATTTCATTCCAGTCCAATCTTTCGTTTGGGCTCCACCCAGACTAAAAATGTGCAACCAATGGACCAACATTTTACAATTTGGTGTCCGTATAGGCTACGCTTTGCTCGCTCGCTCCGCCAACTACAGTGAACTGCTTTTTGGATGCCATTTTGGCCTGCCATCTTGAATTTATACGAAAGTTGTTTCTGGTGAATACGTTATTTAGAATGTTCCTAACAAGTTTGTGTATAATTTGATGAACTGTTTAGAAGAGAAAAGCCAAAAATGTCTTGTTTGGCCGTCAATTTCGTAGCAACTCCGAGTCTGAATTTAGCAACATTTGTAAAATCAAACACATACATTATTCAGCTTTATTTCAAAGACTATTCACTACAAATTGCACTCTAATAGCTTCATACATTTTATTATAACTACCGTAAACCCAAGGTCCAGCGGAACGATAGTATACAAGAAGGTTGGTCCTTCCCCAGCCCATTAAGACATTTTCTGGTCAATATTGTAACGTCACTGGCTCCGATCTGGTCTGGCTAGTGCACATGTGCGTAAGCTGTTGAGCTGCATTGTGACGTCAGTGGAGGCAGAAAAATCAACAGCCAATGGAAAAGCCATATGCAAAAAGCTCGGAAGAGACCCCCCTGCGTAAACGACTTTTTGAATACCATTTTGGGCCGCCTTATTTAATTTTCACAAAGTTGAATGGGACGTTTTGCGGTGAATATGTAATTCCATACATGCCAAACGAGTTGGAAGATATAAGCCAAAAACCCTTTTTAAACGCCAGTGTTGTCCGCCATTTTTAGTAACAGGCAAACATACAAATACGTACATCGTGCAGTGTTATTTCAGAGTATATTTCGTTCAAAACCGTTCATGTGTTTGGCCGTCGACTCTCTCCCTCTTACAAACCAGACATCGCAGGCAACATGGCGGCGATAAACAAGCCGTTATGCATCCCTGCGTTCGATTGGTTTGTCTCTCAGGTTTTTTGAAATAGTTGCATTACGAGATAAACGAAATGAATCAGAACAGCGATAAGCGTGTATTGAACAATTGTGCCAATAAGAGGCATGCGTATACTACGTGCATATCGTGATGCACGCCATTTTTATTTTCCGTTTAACCATGGGGCGTAGAACAATAATACCATAGTTTAGAAAGTTAACTAGATATACCGTCTTACTTCTACCCGTCCTACGCGGAGCTCTGGCGGTAGTTGCGGCTACTAATACCTCTACTAATGCTTTGCCTTCTGCTGCTTCGAAGGCAAAAGCATTAGCAGATGTATTAGTAGCCGCAACTACCGCCAGAGCTCCGCGTAGGACGGGAAGAAGTAAGACGGTATATCTAGTTAACTTTCTAATCTATGATAATACCTCAAGAAATGACGGTTCACTTCTCGCATAAGTCGGAAAATTTGCTGTCGTTTTGTAAAATTAGAAAATAATCCACTGCTATAAAAAATGTTGCTGTATGAATCTAAAAGTTTAGCAGTAATGAGTTAAAAGCAAAAATATGCGTTCATTTTAGGCCAGTCAGAGCCACACAGAGAATACCGCAGTGCTAGTACAATCGCTCAAAGGAAGTTGAGCCATCAGTGAAGCAGGCTGGTTTCCAGGAGTTAATGAGGAAGCAAAAATGCACATTTTACACCTTCGTCCAGGAGGAGAACAGACGGAGGTTGCATAAGGCTCTATTTTCCGTTTTGTTGTTGTTGTTGGGTATAGCCTAAATGGTTGCGGGACACCTAACAACATAAAAGAGTTTTGCATTGTCATAATGATAAATGATAATGGTTTCAATTCATCAATTCATCAATTGTTGTGGAGTGCTTTGGTGATGAAATTTGTATCGATGTTTTCTATTTCCCTCCAAAAAAAAAAAAAAAAAAAAAAATCCCCTCAACGGACCCTCTTCTGGGCACCACTGAGTAAGATTGTAAAATTAGCCTTCCTACGAACTTGGGAACGTGTCTTCCGAAATCCTAAGTTTCCATTTGCTTAAACTTGTATAAAAAAGAAAATGCGTTTGAATTGCAGCTCTACATTTATTGCAGATATAAAGTAGACTAATGCCCGTATTCTGAACGCTGACTAAAACTCGTATTGACTTGAAATGACGTCACACCTATTTAGTGCCATTCCCCACCAGAAGTTCTTTTGGATACATTTGGAAGAAATTGGTGGTGAATGGCACTGAATAGGTGTGACGTCATTCCAAGTCAAATGACGTCACACCTATTAAGTGCCATTCACCACCCGTTTTCTTCAAATGTATCCAAACGAAGTTCTGGTGGTGAATGACACTAAATAGGTGTGACGTCATTTTATGTCAAGTACGAGTTTTAGTCAGCGTTCAGAATACGGGCCTAAGCACTGTTGTTTCATTAAACTGTACCGTGCCTGTGTCGATTGCAGCTTGGATTTCTCCTGCTAAATTGTTCATCTCATCGTCGTGGAGCGGATAACATAGTTGGTTTTTGTACTCCCTAAAAGTAAAGTAAAAGTAAGCAAGTGCCTGTAACATTAAATATCTTATACTTCAGAGTTCGAAATTCGCACTCCCACTGCGCAGTTTTTATCTCACGCATACTGCGTTGCCTAAAGAAAGAAAAAGCTTAGTTCCCGTAAGGGTGAAATTAAAACTAGGGTGGGTAACTAGAAGCAATAATTTATTATAGACAGACTCAATTTTATGCATTTTTCAAGTTTCAGTTAAATTCAAACTTCAATAAAATTAGACTTCTGTAAATGAAGTGGATTATATCCCAACTAACGAT